>JAZBGY010001960.1:0-13922 GCA_037414755.1 Lydus trimaculatus
TTATTTTTATAGTACGATGCGGTGACGTCACGGCTCCCTCTAGGGAGCTAAAATCCGGTCTTTGGTGGTATCGTATGCGTGCAATAACATAAACTGTACTGAACCGATTGTAATTCATATTGTCCATACAGCACATTCCAGCACGTATCGGATCAGAGAAATATTCTCGCCGACAGTACATGCCGTATCCGTTTGCCTTTAAGGTTGATCCATATTATACGGCACAGAACGGTTCCGAAAAATATTCTAGTACATATTTTAAATCAGAGTATTCATATATAGCCGCACGTATCGGTTCCAACAGCAAACTTTGGAAGCTCACATACCACGTGTAGACTAATAATTATATAATAAGAGTTATAGAAACATAAAGAAACAAAAAGTTTTTTTTCAATCCTCTGATAGGCGAAAAATGCCTCTTATCCGCACACCTCCTTTCAAGATTTTTTTACTTTTCCGGATAAATTATCAAACTTATTATAAAATGTCATAGGGACTTTTTTGTAGATCATTTCATTTTCTGCTATGACTGCAAGTTCTAAGGGTGTAACCTTAGGTCATCCTAAGTTACCGGCAGAACGGGAAAGGAGTATTTATCTCACCTGTTCGCTTTTGCGTCTCCAAAACATGTATTTAGAAAGTTGCTAACAATTCAAACATCGGAATTTTCAATTATTTAATGGCATGATCTCTCAATTTATCTCTTATTTGATTTCGTGATTTCTTAAAAAATATTGGATCTGATGATGGAGAATATACTCCGAAACATAATATCGTATTGTTGAATAATAAATTTATGGGAATTCACTTCGTGTTTTTATGATTTATTAATTTAATTATTATCCCATATTGGTGCAAAATGGATTGGTTTTCACAAAAGATATAATTGATTTAACAATTATGGTGCAACATAAAGAACAGCTCATTCGTGAGAAGGAAGAGATGTTGCTAAAACAACTTAATTTAAAAGAAAGCGAGGTCGAAGCTGATAAAACAATTGGGGAAAGTACGAAATTCATTAATGTACATGTTGTTTTATTATAATTCTTACTCTTGTCAATGGGTACAAAAGCAGATAATTCATCGTGCAAAATTAAAGAATATACGAGACATTTGTAAACTCAAACGAAAGCTGAAGATAGGAAGCACGAAACATTAACCAAAGATCTACCAACAATTAAACAAAAAATCAATAAATTACAAACATATTATACGAAAGCTTCTCTTCGGCTGCAAAATGCAAAAACAATATCCAACAAACGAACAACAGATCTTGAGGTTAGACAATAAAAATTACATTAAATAACAAATATTGGAAATTGAAGGCTTTTCTTTTGTTCAAATTTTAGGGAATATAAAAGGAAACTGGTGGCTTAAAGAATAATTTCGAATAATAGAAAAATAAGAAACAATCATATGGACGACATGTTGATCAATTGAAAATCAAACAAATAGAAAAAAAATTCATTGACAAACATGCAATTGAAAAATAACGATTTAAGGAAATCAGAGGATAAGTTAAATGTAATGAAAATACAAATTGATCCACCTAGAAATAAACAAAATATGAACAAACAGAAAGGGGGACCCCTAAGAAATACCATCATCAAACGTGAAGGTAATAATAAATTTTATTACTAAAAGGAAAAAAGTGAATAAAATCAATTAATTGAAATGAAATTCAGATGTTACTAACGAGCAGAAAAATCAAAAATTGAAAAATGAATTCGAAAAAACCATGAAAAACAATCAGCATTGTTTGAAAACCATCTAAAATTTGAAACATCAGAAGAATAATGTGATTTTAGAAAAAACAAATTTAAATAAACGAATTGAACAAGACATGGAAGAAATTAAGACAAAAACGGTATGTACCTACACATTGGAATATTTTATATTGTTGAATTTACATTAATTGATATGCATGTGTTTTTATAGAGGGAAACTTATAATTTGAAGAAGCGTTTGAACAGAACAATAAATGAAATAAATCAACAAAAGTCGATGCATTCCAATTTAAAAAATGTAATAAGAGTCAAACAATGCGAAATTGGACATTTGCAACCTCAATTGAAAATGAATATTCAGAAAATCAAACAAATAACTGCAAATATAGAAACAAAAGAACAACAAACATTTAAAAAACACAATACGGTTGCTAAAGTATTAAAAGAGGGGGAGCTATTGAAGTAATTTTTATTTCCATTTAAACATCTGTTCGAATGAAAATTTAAAGAAAATATTGATTTTTAGAGCCGAATTAAATGCAGCTAAAGCCAAATTGAAGACATTAGAAGCTGAAGTGATTCAAGTGGAACTGGAACATAAACGTCTTCGTAGAAAAATAATGGTAAGTGATAAATTTACGTACATTTACGTAGTGAGTTCTTTTTATAAAGATTGAAATATGAATGTGCATGAATTCCAGGCTAATGGTAGTTTGAATAAAAAATCGAATGGACGTAAATGAACACGTTCAAATATCAATTTAATGTTGTTCTTTTATTCATTTCATTTCCAATGGCAACCAAGACTACTTCCAAAAAAGTGTAAGCATCTTACGACCTAAATTTCAGACAACTGTGGTGGAAAAGTACTTTGTTTTAGATAGAAACAATGGAACTATTATGAACATGCGATAGTTAGCATGTGGAAACCAGTAACAAATGAAGGTGCGATAGGGTTAAAAATTGCCCACCACTATCTTTTGAAAAAATATAAAGTTTGACTGTAAATTTCTCTCAAGATCAAATCAGTATTACTTTCTTCATTGTTGCGGGTCTCCCAAAAGTCTACTCTGTCTAATGGTTAATCCAGCACGAATATTTAACCAAGATATAAATGGGAATTGTATCAATGTTGTTTCCCCTTCAGAAATATTTTATTCATTTAGTTATTTTTTAGTTTTTTCCTTAGGTATGTATTTATTTACATATTTTCAATAAATTGTTTTAAAAATGTATTGATTTTTAATTGGAATGATTACCTTGACTAATTGTGAGACAGATATGTTGGTAGTGTGACAAACTTAGTGATTTCTTATTTTGAATACGGTCCTGGTTATAGTAACTGCCTAAATGCACAGATGTTCTTAAAGTCTCGGAATTTTAATATTGTCAGGGGTTAAAAATAGGATGTCAACGTTACAAATAGTGGAAACAATTAGGCGTTGGTCAATTAAACCCAACCTTTCCAACAGGTGAGTTATTAATCAACAGCCGGATTTGGTATAACAAGTAGGTATATTTCTGCGTGTGGAGGTTTTGTATAAACAAATCAAACAAAAAAGTCTCAAATATGGTGGAATTTATTCCTTTAATGGATCAGTGTTTCTACCAAAATCACCTGTTTTAATTAAACATATATTGATGATCGATTTTAGTCATTTTATGGATCGTCGTGTGTACATTAATGAAGAGAACTTACCAATTAGTGGCCATTTATTTTCAATGATTGGTCAAAGTTGGAAAAATTTATGTACAAAACTAACACCAGTTTTTACATTCAGTGAATTGAACACTATCTACAATAATATAATCGGAAATGTTTCTCAATTATTTGATATTTGCACACAATATTCCAGGATTATAAACTTAGCCATAGGGTAAAGAATGGTAAAAAAAAACAAAAAAGGTGACATATTTTTGCTGATAGTTTCATCCTCAAATAAGTCATTGAAAGTTAGTTTATGCTGCATTGTAGCTCTCTAGGTGTCGCTATGATTTAGTGTTAGGATCATTAAAATATACTAACAATAAGCCGCTCTGGAGATACATAATTAAAAACACGTGCCCCTTAGTTGTTCATATACCAAAAATCATCAAAATCGGGAGTTTCAATAATATAATCCATGTATCCTTCCTCATGATTCCGGAAGACAAATAATTATGACATTATGACATGAAACAATTGCAATTGACCATTACTTTATGTGAAAGAGAGTCTAAAAGTTATATCTAGCTCATATGATAATTCGATGGAATGTTTAAAAGTTTTATTTCTAGAATGTTTGTGATCTGATAAGAATAAATAAGTAAATAAAAATATTATCACTCAAGACTGTCACACACATATTTAATTAGGGGGTGAAAATACGGGGTGCACATGAATAGAAAACTAACATTCTCAATACTAGCATAATTAAAATCCATATCAAATTGAAGGTATTTAAAAAAAAATAAATCAACAAAAAATAATTTGTGGCTTCCATCATTGCAATTCTTATCGTTAGCAGGCGTGGTAAAGGATGCGGAACCACACCTCTTACTTGTGATAATTTCAAATTCCTGGTTGCGTTTTAAAAATCATCAAGGGGCATAATATGAAATCGTTACAAACCGACATACAGAGCTGGCAAGCTCCATGGACCCATTGCAGAGAGATACGCAAATACGCCTACTTATGGCTTTTATAAAAGTTAAAGTGAGTAGACAAGGCATTGAAATGGGAGAATATTTTGCATCGAGAGACTATCCCACTCCTCTTATCACTACTAACAATAGTCCACCTCTAGATCCACAAATCATGCTGTTTCGATGCATGTTAGGTCAACAAATGTATCATAGAATATTCCATATCTTTGTCTGATTCATGTCGATGATGGGGGACAACTACTAGCCCCATAGCGTGTTTCAACGGATCAGACAAAGACTGTAATAACAAAATTTGTTAAAAGTAACTTAATTTCCAAGCAAGTATCTGCTTTTACCGGCTTTCACTGTGTGTGCCTACCGGCGCGAGAAGTCGGCGCCGATCAGCGTTGGTAAACAGTAAGCAGGTAACCCATGGACTTCTTATAATACATTGACTCCGAATATCGCTAGCGGGGAGTGTAGCCTACCACTTTTAGAGACAGATAGCTTGTATAGTGGATGCATTTTCAGTTGGCCGACTTAGCTTTTAGGCTGTGAAATTTTTAACAATACAACAATTTGCACCCTGTCAAGAGAAATTGTTTATGACACCAAATTGTACAAATATACCCAAAAACCGAAAATACTGTTGCAGGTAGGTAATAAAACACCCGTTAAATTTTTGTTAACAAAAATCCAGTGCATGTGTCTGAGAGAGAAGGAAACAGAATAAGATAAAGATAAACTTTCGGTCATTCGGCATATTTGTAAAATTTGGTGTCATAAATAATTTCTCTTGACAGGGTGCAAATTGTTGTATTGTTAAAAATTTCACAGCCTAAAAGCTAAGTCGGCCAACTGAAAATGCATCCACTATACCGGGGCAGTCTTATTCTTTCTAACTGATCGTGAATTAGTGTTTCCACAGACAACCAATCCGTAAAATTCGGTAGAATTCAGTAGATTGTACTACTATATAATATGTGTTAGAAAGAGACAACTTCTCCCGGCTATTGTCTGTCCTTAAAACTTGGTGTGTACGAAACTTCACCGTTGTTTAGAATAAGGGATTCGGAATCCATGTATTATAAGTCCATGAGGTAACCTGCCTTCACTGTGTCCGCATATTAACCTTAGTAAACCGAAACCAGATGTATCAAAAATACAAGGGAAGGGTAGATTTTTAATTTTGTGATAATATAATCGTTTTTTTTTTACAAGCGTTTCTACGATAATTGTTCAACGTCCAAAATTTACTCCTTTATTTTTATTGAAACGATTCATATATGATTGGGCCGATAAAACAATCACCAGCTGGACCTCAAGTTGTTCGATCGTCAACATTTGCACCAATGGGTTATGTTGTATTTGCTGTACAAACAATAAATAAGAAACATTTGACACTTAATAATGTGATTTAATCTGATTTAAATTTGTTTATGTTTTATTAAATGAGAATTTATTGAAATTTCCAGACACCACCTATGAGTCCATTAAAGGGCACAGTTCAAATGCAAATCAATTGTGAATTGGCTGTATCAGTTGAACATCGTGGATTTTTAACAATGTTTGAAGATGTTTCCGGTTTTGGTGCATGGCATCGTCGTTGGTATTTATTGAAAGGGCATACATTAAGTTATCGGAAATATCCAGATACTATCTTAAATTTGACTTTTCAATTTATAGAAAATCAACTACAACTTCAGCAGTAATACCTTTCGATTCATTTCATTCTTTAAATTATAAATTATCTAAATTTAATTCATTATTTCATAGACTATTCTCAATCCCTATGTCTACAGATAATTTTTCTTTTGAATTAAACACAAAATTACTAAATTTCCTGAATATTTAATTGATAAACTTTTTAATTTAAGTATAAATTTAAAAATACCTAAGACTTACTTGGCCACAATACTGAAAATTGAAAAGCCTTAAATATAGTAATTGTAAAGAGTAGGTAGCTGAAGTCTCCCAGAACCTAAAACTCTCTTATAAGGACATATCCTATTGCGTACAATAATTTTTTCTCCCAGGAGTGTCCCTAATAGGGAGGTTTCACTGTAGGTAAAACCATTAGAAGTTTTAAAATTCGTAAGAAAGAACACCTTAAATGTATCTCGAATTTAACACCAGATAAATCTAATTTTGCTAAACATGTTTTGTCAAAAAATCATAATTTCAATAATATTGATATATTATATATTCAAAATTATAATATTAATTTAAATAATATCGAACAAATATATATATCTCTACATGATAAATTCAATCAAGACACATTAATTAATGAAATGATACAATTTAATTTCAAATTTTTTAACAACTTACAATTTGGATCAGAATTTCTCAATTTATCTCAAACCTAATTACAATAATTTAATTAATTATAATTTATTATATTTAATATTACATTGATCTGATAATTTATTTATTTATTTTAATTATTATCCCATATTGGTGACATAGATTGGTTTTCAAAAATTGAGGAAGCCTTATACGTCCGGTTCTTACTCATAATAAACTTGAATTAAGAATGTTGGAAAATAATAAACAACAAATACAACACAGGTAGGAATAGCCAATGCTGACGATTGGCCAAGCCTAGGACCATTCGTCATTTAACGAGCCTTGGCAACTGAGCATTTGCCCAAGCTTCGGTTCAGGTCTGGCCCGATGATCGATAGCAGTACAGCCAAGCCTAAGAAACCAAGTATTGGGCCAAGCCTCGATTTAAGCTTGGACGATGGTTAATTGTTCTCAAGTTAAAGCTTGTGATCTAAGAATCGGACCAAGCCTCAGTCCAAGCTTGGACCGATAGTTCAATTGTGATTTAGCTAAGCTTTGTAAACTTAGCATTGGGCTGATTGTAAGCCTGGACAAACTTTCCGCTTATATAAATGCGTGCACATATACCTACAGTACACATAACCTGTAAAAGTGTTATTGAGTTTAATGGTTTTTGTTGCTGATACACATATGGAAAATGTGGAATCATTGTTAGCAATAAAAGAATGTATAAGAGTATTAGAATGTAAAGATTATCTACACGTACCATATCGTTCGAGTAAATTAGCAAAAATTTTACGTGATTCATTTATTGGCAAAATATATAAAAAGTTGTATGATAGCAACAATATCACTAGATATGAAAACAAGTGAAGATAGATTGAACAGTTAGGTAAACACTTACAACTATACAATCGAAATTCAGTAAAAACCACATGTCTACATACATATTGGGTTGGCAACTAAGTGATTGCGGATTTTGTCAGAAGGCCGTCTTAGCACATTCTTTTGTTTTGTCAACGTGTTCAAAGCACCCAACCTATATTATTTTCTTGTTGTTTTGACTTTCATCTTTAATTTAGTAAAAAAATTGTATCAATTAATTATTTAGTTTCGTTTTTATCCCAATTTAAAAATGGAAGAACAAGACGCACACGTCAGACATATTTTGTTGTATTATTTCTGAAAATACAAGAACGCATCGCAAGCACACAAGAGTTATGTGCCATATATGGGAACGAAACCTTGAAAGAAAGGCAGTGTCAAAATTGGTTTGCCACTGAAAAATGCTCAACGATCTGGCCGTCCAGTTGAAGTTGATGACACCCAGCCCATATCAAGGCCATTATCGATTTAGTTTGTCATTGCACAACACGTGAGATTGCAGAGAAGCTCAATGTATCACATACATGCATTCATAGAAAAAAAATTAAAACAGCTTGGCTATATCAAGGAATTCGATTCATGGGTTCCTCATCAGCTTCTGAAACGCAACGAAATTAATCCATTTCTGAAAGGACTGATTACTGACGACGAAAAGTGGATAGTTTATAACAATGTTAATCGGGTGATTCAAGGTTAACCAGCCCAGACGACACCAAAAGTTGAATTTCACCAAAAAAAGATTATGCTATCAGTTTGGTGGGATTATAAAGAATTCTCTACTTTGAAATTTTACCAAGAAACCAAACGATTAATTCAAACGTGTACGTTCAACAGCTCGCAAAACTGAGCGATGCAATTCAGGAAAAGTGGCCAGAATTGGCAAATCGTAAGGGTGTTGTTTTCCAGTATGATAATGCAAAACCTCACGCATCTTTAGTGACTCGCCAAAAATTATTGGAACTAGGTTGGGATGTGTTGTCATATCCATCATATAGTCCTGACCTTGCGCCTTCAGATTATCATTTATTTCGTTCCATGCAAAACTCATTAAATGGTAAAATTTTTAATAACGCTGATGATGTAAAATCAAATTTAATTCAGCTTTTTGCTGTTAAAAATCAAAGTTTTTATAAACATTGAACCATAATTCCATGCCTGAAAGATGGCAAAAGGTCATCGACAGAAACAGACAATACCTAATTGAATAAAGTTATATTTTTAAGCAATATTTTTGAATTTTCCTTCTTATTTAAAATACACAATCGCTTAGTTGCCAACACAATATTTTAGGAATCGGTAATACTATGTGTGTTACTCAAAACACTAAAATTGAGGAATTTAAATTGTCTGTATATATTGGGTTGCATTCTTCTATAATGGGGATGGATCATTTAGGAGAATGAATTAATAATTTTGATGTTACAAAAAAAGATTTACATATTCATAAAACTAAATCTACAAGTCTTATTATGATGAGCTGTACAAATCAATAAATTCTGCTGTTGATAGAAACTTGCAACAGTGGATTGAACTGTAAATGTATTTTGAAGTTACCAAAAAGAATAACTATACCTCTGAATTATTATTACAAAGACGAGAGCAATTTTGTGTTACTAATTTTTTTGTGTCCAATACTAGAAGAATTACCACGAGTGAACAAAGCGTTTGTTACAATTGCTTAGGTTGTTTTCACATACACCGGCAAAACCGGAGCCGGATCCGGAGCCGGCGCCCTAATCAAATGTAATTAAATGAGAGCTTTTACACACACGCCGGCACGGCAAAAATGTCGGTGTGTGTGAAAACGACCTAAGAGCTCTATAAATTCGTCCAAAGAATTCTGGAAAATAGTAATATTCTCAGAGGAAAGTAAGTTTAACATATTTCAGTCAGATGGTGAGCCTTGAAAATAAATGAATGAACAAAATATTATTCATATGTGAAAGATAGCGTCCCGCGTTTTAGGCCGTTTTCACATACAAAACCGGAGCTGGAGGCGGAACCGAGTGCTATGTAATCAAATGACAACTTTCACCAGAACGGCAACGAGAAATGCAGTCGGAGTGGATCAATTCAATTTTATATCATTATCATCTATTTAAAAATCTACACTTTTCAGTATAATTGTTCTTCGCATTTGAGTGTTTGTCAACACTTGGTATCATTTATTATTGTCTAATTACATTTTTTATTAATATTTAAGAATTATTTACGTGTTTATTTTTGTTTTTTCTCTAAATTTTTCAATATGACATCTCCACCACGAAAACATTGCGTTGGACGACAGGGCATACTATTGAGACGCCAAGCGAGAGAGATTATCTCAAATATAATTAAGTTTTATTCAAGAAAAAAACGAACGAAGTGTCAGTTATTCCACGCAAATTCTTACAAGGAGAGGACAATCAAGGCAACTGGGATTTTAGACTTTACATAGCGGTCTGTAATGAAGGAAAGTGAGAGGATTTTAGGCGGACAACAGGAAGGGTTCCGAACGCCAAAAAAGAAGTATCCAAAGAACACTAAACACACCAAACACATGGAAGATTCTGCAATGGAAAGTGCCATCCAGAATATTGTATACAACTTTGCCATAGATGAGAAGTGTCATCCATTTGAAGGTGGACAAAGGCAGCTGCGGAAGTATCTCAAGAAATTGGGTTTTAAGTGGAAGAAAACTCAAAACAATAGACGAACACTAGCCGAATCGTATGCTGTTACACAGAAAAGGATATTTAATTTATCGAAATTACATCAACATAGACAAGAGGACCGATCAATAGTAGTGTGCGCAGACGAAAGTTATATCAACACGTCCCATACAAAGTCTCACACATGGATGGATGCCGGTGGATTTGGTATAAAGAAACCAATTCATAAAGGACGTTGTTTGAATATAGTGCAAGGTGGTGGAGAAATGGGTTTTATATCTAATGGACTGCTTATCTTCACATCAAGTACAAAGACGGGAGATTACCACAACGATATGAATTCGCAGAACTTTATAAAAATCCCCTCACGATCCGTTTTAAACAACGTTTTAATCAACAATGCATCATATCACAAAGTCGAGTATCCAAGTGCTATTCCTAAATTTATCAGAAATGCTCAAATCTTATACTCCTAATATTTACGATTAGACCACTCTATGGCGTTTAAAATGTAATCAGATCTTGCTATTGTGCATCAGAGCAATTTTAATGGAAATCCAGATAGTTTTTGTGATAGTAGACTTACGATATCAAACTTTAATTAACAGCAATCAAGAAACTGTTTGAACTGAAAATCTTAGCCTGTGCTAAAGCCTACTTCATTATTGATCAAATTATGGCAACAGCTGAAAAAACATTGTCACTACAGAATTATGGAACTTGTGAAGACCATGACAATAAGTTTCACGATAATCTTTTCTGTGAAATATTAATCAAATGATCAGCATTAATATTTGCTTTATTTTCAAAAAAAAACATGCCAAGATTTACCCAAATACACTTCATGTGATTCCATGCAATTTGACAATACCCACACCCGTGAAATCTACTATCAATCATCAACTGATGAACAGAAAAGAGAGTTTCATTTACGTGCAATGAAATATTTAGATAAACAAAGAGGATATTGCTGTACTTGCTATTACGGGCCCATTCATCAAAAAAAAGGCACGTGATACGATATTAAAAAATAACAAAAAACATTTAAAAACAATAAAAAGTTTACAAGAGGAGAAAAATAATATAATTTGTTATAAATCAATTTTAAATAACAAGATAGAACACAGTTTAAAGGAAATTCATATCGTTCTATTTCATGTTAATCATTAAACTTATTTTGAAACGTTATTCCGCCTATACATAGAAAGAAACAAATGAACTAAAGAATAATTTGAGTAGAATTGCAAACGAAATAAATCCACAAAAGTTGGAATGTAACACAACGAAGAAATTGTTAGGAGAGAAACAATCTAAAAGTCAACAGTTGACACATCAATTCCAAAAAAAAATCAAAAAATGAAAGAAATCGACGAATATATTAAAACAAAAGTAACAACAATCAATAAAAGCTGACAACATTATTGAAAAAGTATTAGAAGAGAAAGAACGTTCAAAGTAATTTCTATATTGATTAGAGACTTTTGTTCGAATAAAATTAATTAATAAAAATGTTTGTATTATTCTTAGAGCTGAATTAGATGCAACTAACAATAAAATCAAAACATTAATAGGTGGGCACACACAAGTGGACTTTTTAAAGGATCTGGTCCGATGAATCAGATCCCACGATCCGCTAAGGACTTGATCCGCCGGACGTGATCCTTTACGGTGCCCACTAACGCAGAACTGAGAAATTTGCCGGATCAACGGATCAAGTCCGATTGCGGAACGGATCTCTCCATGTGTGATGCAGAAATCCGTCGTTTTCTGAAGGATTTGGTCTGTGCGACCAGATCCGACTAGATCCGTCGATCCTTCAAACGTGTTTTTTTTTACAAATCATTTGGATTTCCTTATAGATTATTCCTTATGAATACCTTTTATCGTACTGTTCGTTATAATAACGCCAGACCGTTGAAATACTTCGAAAAAGCGGTTAAATTGGCAGCAAAGTATAAGAATAACTTGGAGCAAGAACGTGTAATGGATTATTTAAAGGTATGCTAGGTTTTCTATTGGTCTAAGATTGCTCTCTTGAATATGCAATGAGCAAATCGTTGCCCGTTTGATTATTCACTTGCGATCCGGCAAACAATTATGAATAATTTTTTTCTGTTATTTCTAGTTGATATCCATCACCCAAATTCTAGCAGAACGATTAAGAAAATGTTAAGAAATGAATGAACGTTTAAAGTAATTTTTATTTTAATTAGAAATTTGATAAAAAAAAGAATAATAATTGTTCTTTTTTTGGGGAGAACTATAAGCTGCCAATAAGAAACTGAGATATCTGAACAAAGATGTCTTTGCAAAGCAATATGGGTAAGTAGAAAATTCAGATTTACTATTAATCTCATGTCATTTAAGAACCCATGCTACACAAAAGTGAGGAACAATGTCGAGGACTGATATTTATTGAATTCCAGGAGAATAATGGTTTAAACAGAAAACAATCGAAAACTATTAAACAACAATAAAACGATATTTTATTTATCGAAATTACATCAATATAGACAAGAGGGCCGATCAATAGTGTGGACAGACGAAAGTTACATCAAGGCGTTCCATACAAAGTCTGACACATGGATATATGCCAGTGAATTTGGCATAAAGAAACTGATTTATAAGGGACGTTGTTTGATTATGGTGCAAGCTGGTGGAGAAATGGGTTTTATATCCTCCAAATGGATAATTTAAAAACTTTGATTTCATCTCTTTTTCAAAGAGTAATAAAATCAAATATCAAACGAAGACATAAGAAGTTTAAAAATGAGGTGTTTCAATTTTTTGGAAAAATTGTGTGCTACATTATGCTTAAAATTGTTAGACAATATGGAAGTTATAGAAAAATTACGGTATTTTTCTCCCTAAATATGCTTAAATCAAATGCGACAATTTTTTCAGATCTTGCTATTCGGCGTTAGAGCCATTTTAATGGAAATCCACATAGTTTTTGTGATAGTAGGCTTACGATATCAAAATTTAATTAACAGAAATCAAGAAACTGTTTGAACTAAAAATCTTAGCCTGTGCTAAAGCCTACTTCATTATTGATCAAATTATGGCAACAGCTGAAAAAACATTGTCACTATAGAATTATGGAACTTGTGAATACCGTGACACGATAATCTTTTCCATAAAATATTAATCAAATGATCAGCATTAATGTTTGCTTTATTTTCAAAAAAAACATGCCAAGATTTACCCAAGTACACTTCATGTGATTCCATGCAATTTGACAATACCCACACTCGTGAAATTAACTATCAATCATCAACTGATGAACAGAAAAGAGAGTTTCATTTACGTGCAATGGAATATTTAGAGAAACAATGAGGATATTGCCGTACTTGCGATTATGGACCTCTACATCAAATTCTAAACCCAACAGATATAAACAAGTAAATATTACATTTATGGTTTCTCCCTTTCTAGATTAGTCATTCATGTTTTTTTGTAAAATTTTTAGGATTCGAACAAAAGTTCCATGTGCGATCAACCATCAACATCAAATGAAAAGACACCAACAAAAATGATTTTCGATAATCAAGATGGTATGGAAGAATTCAAAAGCATTTGGGGCTTCCTTTGTATTTCAAAACTTAAAGATTGTAACTCGTTGGTACGTGACTTCTCCACTGAAGTTTTTACTGCTAAAAGCAACATATTCCCACATAACTGCGTATTATAGATATCTTGATAAACATCTCTTGAAAACGTCAAAGGTCCTGGATATTGTGCTACA
>JAZBGY010001961.1:0-14825 GCA_037414755.1 Lydus trimaculatus
AGCATCAGTGCTTCCTTCTTTCCACCGACAATCCAGCAAATTTTCCCCACAATTTTATTCGCATTGTCCTTCCATATTCTTCTACTACGTACGGTGGTCCACCTGCACCCCAGCGAAGATCTTTCAATTTGAGTCTTCCAGTTGTTGTAATTTCTTTTTTTTCTTCTGCTACCCTTGATAGAATTCTACTGTTAAGCTGTTAGTAATTTGTGAAAAATCTTAGATTTTGTGAGGGGTTGGTTAATTCATTTTGAAAGGGATGCGAAATTCTCGTCTATACGCTATAGTGTACCGTTTTGTAATCATAAATTCACCATAGCTGGTCAAAGTTTTACTATTCTAACTCTTCAGTTTTCTTTTATCATGTGTGGGAGGGTGCTAAGTTGCAGCCAGATCTGATTCTATCGTGATGAAGGCTTATGAGACGATAAACGATAGAGAATCGGTATTGCACTTTGGATCAGTACACTAACTGTCTGGCCCTGTTGCTTCCTTTGCGTGCTCCAGTTAAGGACAGACGTGTAGAGTTACGCCATAACAGACAATTCGTCGTTCTAGCACAATAACGCTAATGTAACCGCAACGCTTAGTACAAGGTTAGAAGGTTAGAATATGCAGTTTTGGTACGTAGAGACAAAACAGTTTAGCTTTATCTAAAAGACCAAATCTTTGTAGTTTACAGTTGGAGCACTAGTGTTAATCTTACAATCAAGTCTTAAACTCTCAAGCATTAACTAAATACAGCTTGTTCAATGTGTGTAATTAATGCTTAATCGTATACTGTCAATTATATCAAGTTGGCAATGTTTAGATCGGAAAACTTTGATCTAGTAGGCGACAATTAATAATTATCTCTATCTTTCTCTCGATTTCTTTGTCACACTTATACAATAAATAGAGAGTATTGTTTGGCTTTTGTTCACTTTTGCTTGTGTATAACGTCACACATACACACACACACACACAGAATCAGCCCGCTGCTACCACCGCCGCCGCCTGTTGTGATACCAAACGCCCCGGCTGTGTTTCCTTTGGTCAGTTTTGCACCCCTGTCAAAATATCAAAGTGAAAAATCACACCGTCAACTGCACTTGCTACACACACACAGACATATAACCATCCCCTGTATTACGAAATATTTCAGCAATTACCACCACTATTTTCACCTTTACCAAAAATTTTCGTACTGTTTCAACCCTTAATCGGAGAAAAAAAATCAATTTGATTATTGTAATGATTGTAGATCTGATGATGATGATGATGATAATAAGGAAAAGGGCGGCAGTCATACATAAATGTCACTTACATATCGGCCGGGGGTGAGTTGTAATGGGGGCATTTAAACGCCGCCTTAGGGTAATTGCTATTAATAGTGCGTGTTTCGGACAGGCCTTTGCATGTTATGGACACGATAATGAGACTTTGGCTGGATCTCTCTTTATGTTCAAAAGCTGAAGATTTCCTACATATATATATATGCATCACAGGATGTGCAACAATACACACAACAACAGGGTGAGGGTCAATTCATCCCCCTACTGTAGTACGCATAAATCTCCAATCAAATCAACAATTTTTTTGTAAAAACAAAATATGTTAGAAATTGATAAAAGGGGTTGATTTGCTTTTAAGCGGAAATAATTGCAAAACTACCCTTAAATACAGCAGAACTAATCACGGAATCATCCCAAAAAATTCATATACAATAAATAAAGACAAAAAGAAGGGGTGCAAAACAATAGGATCCAACCGTAACATAACCGGATAATAAGATTGAAATAAATAGAAATAAAAAGACATATGGTGGTGGTTGTGATAACGCGTGCCAACTGTAAAATATCCAATATTTATTGTTGCAAAATAAAAAACAGGGGGATGATTTTTATGATTTAGTTTCACTCATATTTGAATGAAATTAAAACGAACACACACAAAAAAAAAACTAGTCACATCGTTAAATACACGTGTACACCCCAAAAGGGTGGTTTTCCAAAAAAATTGTATATTTCTAAATAAACCCTCTATGGATTACTACAAAAAAATATGCACATAATTATACCGTTTTACACCCCTTAGTCGAAGTTTTCTATCAAAATCACCGCCAATTTATCATTTACTACAAAGTAACGCCTACTGTATAGGTTTCAACAAAAAAATAAAAGCAACCCTTAATAAAAATCCAACATTTATTAGAAAATTCAACAATTGTAACCATAGTAGGATAAACCAAAGTAGTTATTGTAACATTCTGGAAGAAAATGAGAGTTTTTAGACAAAAATTGCGGGGAAACAAGGTGATTTTAAGATTCCCAAAACACTAACACTCACATAACCTAAATTCGTAGATATAGTGTTATTGTTTTAGAATCACCCTAGATTAAGGGTAATATATTTACGTTTACAATAAATTTCACCCTCAGCTTCATACATATTGGTCATACAAAGTGATTTACAACAACAATAACAACAAAAACAACCAATATGATAAGCACCATTTGAAGTTTTCACTTTTTCCGCTACGAATACCTGTAATTATCAAAAAAATTATTGGTAAATTGGTTAGATTTGTGGGGTGGATAACCTTTTCTCCACAACGATGGCATGTTTCGTCTAAATGCCGACCATATCTTCGTATAAATGGTGGATTTGGGCATTCACAACAACATCTACAACCTGTCCCAGTTGGTGATGGTAACAATTCTTCTTCATCATCACAGTGATCAGTTGTTGTTAAATTATTAAAAATGCGGCAATTATTTGGATAATTATAATTACAATCGTATTGTTGTCGATTATGATGGAATTGTACCGGTTTACAACGATTTGGACTTGGTGTTCTTGGTGGATAATTTGTTGGTTTTGGTGCTCTAGGTCGACAATGTGTTTGATATTCATAATGAGTCCCATACGAATTTTCGGTATGATTTTGACAACAAACCGGTATACAACTACAAGAATGTACCTGTTCAAATGATCTACAATCAATTTGAACGGGATTATCACAATTTTTCATCATCTTTATACAATTATCCGGATGACAACAGAGGCAGTACGGTTCACCTTGATGGATTTTGGCTGTTTGTACAGTTAAAGGTCGACAACAACTATCTATACTAGAAAATTTACCAAAATCTCTTTAAAAATACGTTAGAAAAAAAATAAAAATTGGAGTGACACTTACAACAAGTGAAACAATAACGATGCCAAAATTTACTGGTTGCAATTTTTTGCGTTGCTGAATCGATTTTTTGACCACAACGTGCACAATTTGACATTGCTGATGGATTAATTTAACGATAATTTACGTAATTATTCGGAAAAAATTGGAATTATTGACATTTTTACTACGACAATATTTTGACACGTTTGAATTTGGCGCCTTTTACAAACAGATGGCGGTACAATCCGCACTTTACAACTACTACTACAGAAATCTGTAAATATGTTATCATAAATTATCATCCACCTTATACAAATAGATGGCGTTACTATAAATACTTCACTTTTATTACTACAGAAATCTGCAAATACGTTCTCACAAATTATCGTTAAATCGCTATGGAAAATTGTAAGTATTGGAAATTGACCGCAGCATATCCAAAGAGTGACCAATAATTCTGAAAATTTGAGTTGAAATTGTAATTTCTCTCAACAAGCGTCCATCTATTGGTCAAGTTATGTAACACAATGAAACTAGTCGTCCTTGAAGTATGTTGAGTTTCTTGACTAAAATACTAGTGCCATCTGGTGGGACGTAAATCAACGAGCCCCCCCCCGTAATTTTATTGGTGCGCTCAATTAGCGCGAAAATTAAAAACACTTCAATTTCTAATTAATTATTTATTTTAACATTAATTAATTTAAGGTAATACATTAATTTTCCAAATTTCTGAAACGAAATTAAAGAAAATCTACGATTTTACTCTCATTTAATTCCGTTCTAGAATTGCTGTTTTTTCTCGTCTTTTTAATTAATTAAACTTTCTACAATTCGCCTTTGGCTTGTAACTTCTTTTTTAATGATTCTGGCATTTCTGGTGGTGGTGGACGTGGCATACGCATAGCCACTTTGAATGCATCATAAATAAACCATTGTAATGCAGTTAATGTACCAATCATAACAATTCTTGGTGTTAAACCTTTCCATAAACCAGCCATACCTAATTTTTTCGCTGCTTCTAAAGCAGTTGAACCTTTCTCTTGATTCAATTTCGATACAACTGTATCAGCTGGATGACTAACAATTGCACAAAATACACCAGCTATATAACCAGCAGCAAATGTTACAATTAATTGTTCACCTTTTGTACAATCAGCACGTGGTTTTGGTACAACATATTTATATAATAATTCAACGGTACGTTCAAAACATGCAAATTTCATCATTGTATAGGGGATTTGACGCATCCATAATGGTACTAAACTTTTATAAAAACCATTTACACCTTCTTCACGATAAATACGTGGCCATGCTTGACGTAATGTATCAGCAAAACCGGGTGTTGTTTGTATTTTAACTTTAGCAGCTTCCATTGGTGATAGGGCGATATCAGCGAAGAATTCGGCTGAAGCACTAGCACTCAAATATAACCATGTACGATAGAGGTACGAATTTTCTTCACCAATTATATCAGAATACAATACCTACAGTAAATAGGAAATTGTTAAAAAATCGTTGGTAAAAACAATGAAAATCGTGCATACTTTAAAGACTTCGTATAGACCAAATTTGCATAAACCTTGTGCTGAATAACCGAAAAAGGTTGGTGCCCATCCTTTAGCTAAACCACGTACACCATCCTCACGTAATGTTACTTTAAAACCATTAAAAACACTCTTATATTTAGCAGGATCGACTTGTATACGACATTTAACTAAATCTAATGGTACAACAGCTGTATGTGTTATACCACATGATAATATACCACCCAGACCACATAAGGCGAAATAATGTAATGAAGCAAATTCACAACTATCACCTTCTGTAGTAGCAACAGCAGCTGCAGCTATTGTACGTCCAGCTACTAATGATTTAACTAAACCCTGTTGTTGGGTTGGTTGGGGTGGTACGGTTAATTCGTCTTTATTAGCCTGACACATGGCTCTTGTGAAAAATGATGAGAACATTTTGAAGCTGTAGATCTATAATCCAAAAAAAAAAAAAATTACGTCAAATTGACGTCATTCAAAGACGTGCTTGGAGCCAAATAAAATTTCACTCAATTAAAACTAATCAAAAAGACGTGCGACAATCGCACACGGTATCATCAATTTTGAACCAGCCTTAATTCTATAACTACCAGATCTCATTCTCGACATACGTACCTATTGGGCGTGCGACGTGGAAATTTACCCTAAATCTGACTTAATTAATAATAAGAGAGAGAACTAGATGTTTGCCCCTAATGTCTTTGACGTCATTACTTTACATAACCCCACAATAAAAAATTAACGAACATAACCTTCAAAAATTTGACAGTTCTGTCAAAAATTTAGATAATCGATTGTCTTTTGTTACATAACTAGATTATTGTTAAAATTTTTGAATTTAATCGATAATTTCAAGTAATTTTGATGATTTAAATCAGATTAACATCAAATTTTATGATACAATTACATAAGTTACACGAAATTTACTAAATTTATGTACGAAAAACTGTATTATTTTAATTATAAATTGATATACGCAAAATTAGGTGATTTATCCTCTTTTTTCTAATAAAATTGAATGAAAAAAGTTGATAAATTAATTGGGAAAAAATTTGATAAAATTTACCTCGTTTTTATGGCCACTGCAGTCTGAAGGAGTGTTGTCTCATCTGACCGTTACACGTCAATTTGTCGCTAGTATCGTTGATCACATGTTTAGATTGTACTTTATTAGATTTAAAACGAAACCTTTCCAAATTAATTCTATTATCAATTAAAAATAAAATCAACAATCACGTGATTATTGTAGTAATTTATAGATTTTAGTGATCTTGAACTTTGTACTTGTAATTTAATTTTAAAGGATTTACTTTGAGAATTTTTTGTTATTTTTATCTTTAACGATATTTGACGATGATACACGATTGTGACGTGTTTTACTATTGGAACTTGTGGGGAGATTGGTTTTCTATCTTTTTCTACCATATGAAAATCAGATAGCGTGACGCTCTATCTTTGTTTAGAATACAGGTATAGATGGAAGTCGGGGCCGTAATAACAGAATTCTAGCCCGTTTTTTTTTTTGTTGAGCATTAAGAGTCGTTATATTCCGATTGAATTTGCTTTATTTTATAATAATTTGTTAGGTATTCAAAAATAAATTTGTAAAATTTCGATATCAAATACACTGAAGTACTATTGCAGTCAAAAAAATGAGGTTACATAAGTGTATCTAGTGTTTTTTTTTTTGCTAATTTTGTACATTGTAATTGCGGCTCTTAGGTTCAACTCAAAGAATGTTAACAAAACGCTATATGTTTACAAAAAAAAAAACGCAGCTGCCGTACGAATAAAACCGTTTAATCTGCAAGCGCACATTTATTCACATGCGCAGAGTGAGTTTAAGGTCGCTAATCGGTCGTCATGAATTGCAAGTGGTAGTGGACCAACAACTGTCAAACCGCCCCACTCTCTTTAGGACTGATTGTACTTATAGTAATCCATTATGTAGTGGATGACGTCACTAGCGATTGCGCTATCAACGCATTCTATACGGCAATCTATTTCAATACCCTGGATTCAAAATCAAGATACTTGTAGACCAATTATTGCAATCTGACAGCCTGGATGAACAGCCACTGACATCACAAACCTAAAGCATTGGTCAATTAGTCATATAGAGAGAAAGCGTGTTGACAGTGGTGTGACTATATAATGTGAAAGGAGCTGAGGTTTTATTCACCTACTTTACTAGAAAAAATTGTGCGGTTCATTTTTTTGCCGTACGCTCAACACGACCGTATATGGTCAAATGTATATGCTGTCATTTAGAACTTCAAATACATTTGGCAACGTTGCATAATTGAGAGAATAGACTGCGAAAGTGATGACGTCAGATAATAGTGTTGCTACGATATTGCGCTCTCCAATAACAAATCAAGACATCCATATAACCTCACTTATAATGAAGTTGATTTTCGACGTTTTCACCTTCATTTGTTATAATTTTTATTAAATAACCCATCTATTATTAGTAACTTCAAGTTTTTGGGAGCTAATCTACAGATATTTGCCAAAAAAATTGGAAAAAAGTCAAAACTAATTAAATTTATAACTGTGTAAAGGTGCAAAACCGATAATTTTACAACATAAAATGAATTAAATAGACAATATAGTATATTAAAAAACAAGTGTCAGAAGTCGACAATTATTGCACGAGTCCAAGTTTAGAAAACGAGCAGCGAAGCGCGAGTTTTCTAAAGGACGAGTGCAATATACGACTTATGACACGAGTTTTTTATACTATTTTTTCTATTTTGCCCTTTTTTGTGCCCTTTTTATAAAAAAAAATGAAATTTTGAAATTTAGGGAATTTTGTAGTGGTTGGTATCACTGACGTAACATTTCAAAATTGTTCAATTGTTTTTTTCTTTTAAACTTTTGCAATGGTTTTTTCGCCGCCATTTGTCTCAAAATTAATTATTGTACAACATATGAGCCAAGATTTTTCATGTACGGCCCCTGAAATACGTGAATTCACTGAAAATTTTTCAACATACTGTCAGTAATTTATATCTAAATGACGTTTGTGCGAGCGGTACCAACCTTAAGAAAACAAAAATTACTATATTTTCTATTTCGACACAGTGTGTCGAAACAGCTCCATTTCGACACACTAGCCAGTGTCGAAATAGCGCTATTATAGACGCAAAATAGAAAAAAGTATTTTTTAAGCCTATCGATCCAGAATACCTGAAAAACAACAATTGAAACAGAAACATATCTGATACGGTCCTGGCTAAAGGCGTTAACACGTCTATCTTTCTTACACTACATCAAACAAACAAAGATAGAAAATAAAATAACAAACATGGCGCACTATCATCATCTGATTGGTAATCGAATAATGTACGATCTAATAACCGACATACGTATCCAAAACAGCTATACGACCATATTTTAACAATTATAAGAAAAATAACAATTCAACAATTTATTTGTGATAAAATCAACAAAATTTGTTCGAATTTACTAATTACGAACGTAATAAATGGGTAATTTCAACGAATTTCCGTAAAAAACTGTAATATTTCTTCTAGCGATTCTAACCGATTCTAGTCGAGCATCACCGAATGTGACGCATTTTGACAACTGTCATTTTATTATTGTTTTTTTCTTGTTATATTTGACAGCTATTTGACAGTTTTGTGATAAAATTGTGGAAAATGGGTTAAATTTTTGAAGAAATTGTGTAATTTGTAAAGAAAAAGCCAAAATTATTCATCATGGAGATGACAACGATCGATTTTTACGATTTTAATAAAAGTGAAGCATCAAAATGGAATACAAATTCAACATATGTATTAGATGATATAAAAATGGATTCAAATTTTGCAATGTTATTATGTAGTTTAGTATTTGCCGTTATATGGGTTATATATATAACATATTATAATTCACGTTTAGTTGGCTATGTAATAACAAAAATTTTGAATCGTTTCTTCATCAAAGAAGGCTACTTTAAAATTGGTTTGTCTTTTGTTTTTTGTTTTTACTTTTGAAACATATAATGAGGTTATGATAGAGGGGACTGTCAATCCGTTCCGCTCTCTTTAGGATTGATTGATCTTATAGGAATATGTATGTAGTGGAATGACGTCAGTGGTGATTGCACTACAAACACCAGGACTATCAATCCGCTCCGCTCTCTATAGGACTGATTGATCTAAAAGGAATCCATTTGGTGTGTTTCAAAACTGTTCTGAACAGCCGTTCGAGTACTCGAACAGAAAAAGATCGTTTTAAAAGTGATCCGAACAGCAACTGTCAATCGTTTTAAAACTCGTTCCAGTCACTCGAGTAAGTTGTTCGAACAGGTTTTCATGCGCCAGGTGGTTAGTTGGCGTAGCGGTGCATAAAGACCAGAATGCCTTGCGGCTGTACAAAAAGCGCGCTAAAATTTAAATCATATATTAAGAAACAACATAAAGCGTAAATTTCAATTTGATTAATCAATTACGCAGCCGCCAAGAGTGAGGCTGGATCCCGGAAAAATTGTTTCCCGAGCGCCGATACAATTCCTCCACGGGCCCCCCGAGAGTGATGTATAATTTCAAATTTAGCGCCGTGAAAAGCTGCACAAGTCGTTTTAAAACTCCAATATGGCTACCTTACTCGAACAACTTTGGCAGTGTTCGTTGCCGTCTTTAAAAGTGACACATGCGCATTGGAGATCTACTGCACATGTGCACATCATTAAATTTGACAAATTTTTCAATTTCTAATGATATGCGCATGCTCAGTAAGTCTCCAAGGTGCATGCCTCACTATTAAAGACGACAACGAACACGACCTTTTTGACGTACTCTTGACAGATTCTGTTCGAACAACTAGAACAGTTTTGAAACACACCTATTATGTAGTGGATGACGTCACTAGCGACTGCGCTATCAATGCCCATTCTATACGGCAACATATTTCATCACTAGATTCAAAATCAAGGTGCTTGTAATCTAACGGCTTGGTAGATATAAAGATGGCAGTGATATCACTGGTCGCTTGTATGAGTAGCCGCTTACTTAAGTATTGGGTCGATCAGTCCTATAGAGAGTGGAGCGGGTTAACAATCTTTGAGGAAGGTTCCCATAAGAAGCAATAGGCGGATTCGTTGTTGTCTTTAATAGTGGTACATGCGCCTTGGAGAGTTACTGCGCATGTGCACACCATTACATTTGAAAATAGATAGACACATGCGCAGTAAGTCTCCAAGGCACATAATGGCAGTGTTCGTTGCCGTTTTTAAAAGTGACACATGCGCACATCATTAAATTTGACAATTTTTTTCAATTTCTAATGATATACGCATGCGCACTAACTCTCCAAGAAGCATGTCTCACTATTAGAGACGACAACGAACACGGCCTACTTCTCCTCTATCTGATTCTCTGTGCAGATACTTTGTCCACCACTACTGTATAATGTTTCTTATTTTAGGTTCATTTTGTTTGAATGCTTTATCTGGTAAGATAATGTTTCGTGATTTTGTTTATATAACACATGATTATACAATACGTATACAAGATGGTTATTTAATATTTCGTTGGTGGCGTTCTTATATACCAAAAGATGTTAGTGAAGATTTATCACATAGTGATACACGTTTATCAGTTGTATTAAATGGTTATGAATTACATGTTTATAATCGTTCACATTTATATTCAAATTTAGAACATATATTTGGTATTGGTCCAAATATTATACCAAATTATGAAAATTTTTATAATAATAATATTAATATTAATGATAATATTGATAATAATAATATTATTATTGATGGTGATAATAGTCAAATTGATAATAATTCAATTAGAAAACAACGTCCAGAAGCTGCAATGGCACGTACATGGCGTGATTTAATACCTGTAATTAAAGTTGATGTTTGTTCGGTAATTATCACTTAAAAATTGATTCTAAGAGTCCCCCCCCGTCCCCCTTTTTAGAGATAGCAGGATTGGTGGATTAGTGCAAACATAAGGACGATTGTTTGCCTGCAAATACGAGAAACTAATTTCAATATCTAGATATTTTATTAATTTGTTAATTTCTCTAATTCTCCTGTCTAATCAATAAATGACACGTCTTCAATCCTTTTAGCTACATGTGATCAAGCGTTGTTCTACTGAAAAATCGGTATGTCTATTGCTAGCTTTCTCTTCATCGAAATGCTCGTGTGGCTTGAATATAATGCCAGCGAAGTAAGCCAAGCTCAAAATTGTAAGCCAATGAGCGTTCACATTCAAACCAATTAAATTCGTTGAATTGACAGTATTGCCTGCACATGTACAAAGTCACAATGGCAGTGTCCGTTGTCGTCTTTAATAGGAGACCTACTGCACATGTGCACATCATTAAATTTGACGAATTGTTCAATCTCTAATGATATGCGCATGCGCAGTAACTCTCACTATTGAAGACGACAACGAATACAACCATTGGCTTGGTTTTGGCCATGCGCATATGGATCTACATTCGTCACCTAAGAATAATGGTTGGTAGGGGAAGGATACTGTTTTCAAGATTGTCCTGATGGGTCTATCGACTGTCCAGTCTTGATCACTGACTTCTAGGTATTGCGCGTCCTTGAAATAGTTGTGTACATGAAGCCAATAGTGGCCTTTTTTGATTACTGGCGTCGCATCACAAATTTTGTAATTTTCCGCTTAAAGATATCGCTACGATCTAAATAAGGACAATTTGCAATGCCATCTGTTGTACGAGATTTAATTTAAAATAACAATTTTTTCCTCCCAACATAAAGTGTTCTGTTCTTAGCTCTTTTTCCAAGGAACTTATGACCGGGAAAATGGTTAAATAGGTACTTATCTTTGCAGCAACTCTCTAGCGCACATTTCTATTGTTGGCGACTTTCCTAAGGCTAAAGATGCCTTATAGTTGGGTCCATATTTTCCTGTACCAGTCCCATTATTCATTCTAGATCCATCCGTCTACCAGATGGAGGATTTGCAATTTAATCTGCTTATCCAGGTACTTGCCTCTTGGCGGTCTTTTATGATCACATCACAAGGGACTTTGAAGTCAAATTTCGTCGGCATGATGTCCGATGATTTAACCAAAAATTTTGGGGTAGCCTAAGAGCAGTGAGGAGTCCTTTCTTCCGCACCTGACAAACTACCCAAAGTGATATGGAAAAATCCACATACCAAAAAGGAAGATGATGAATGCTGTATTGAAAAGCTACATATTGTACGGTTCGAAAAAAAAACCCGAAATGTAAGGACTTTTGGAAAAATAGAAGAAAACTGAATGTCTCAATATTACGATGAAGGTGGCGATTTTCCACTAAACTGACAAAACGAAAACACAACACAAACTCGTTTGGTGGAAGGAAGGAAGAGTATTGAAATCAAAATTGACACACCAACAATATTTTCCATTTTCCAATTTTCAATGTGTTGAAAAATACAAACAAAACAAATACTCGACTAGTCCATCTGGTGTGAAATTTCATCAATATTCGTTTCTCATATTTGTAGACAACCAATCGTCGTCATTGTTGCATTAACATTTTATTGAACCACCTGATTGTCTACAAATTCAAGATTTTTGATCATTTAGCGGGGGGACTCTTATGGTGTCTAGTATTGTTATTAATTTTGTGTATTTTTGGGGGTGAAATATTAGAGTCGTTTAGTGTTTGGTAATCGTTTAATTCCAACAACATTAAGTATAACATTTGAAGAATCCCATTTTGTTTATTCAACCAAACCAGCTGTATGTACATTAGATCGTTTTATGCATTTTGTAAAATGTAAAGCAGAAAATGTACGTGTTATGTTAGCACCAAGTTTAAAATATACCGGAATGTTAGATGAACCACCCAGATATATGGGTGAAGGTTTTGTATTGATGTCAACAAATGATTTAGAATTATATTTTTATATGGATGAACCTGGTTTAGTACCAGAACAACCAGTATTAATAACATTAACAAATGGTGATATTGTTGAATCACAACCACCACAATGGGGTATTGATATAAAATGTGGTAAAGGTACAGATTTTAGTTATGGTCCATGGGCTGATCGACAACGTGAACATTTATTTAAATTTTTCTATCCACAAGATTATCAACAAATGGAAATAACAAAACAACCAAAACCAGGTGATAAACGACAAATGCAAAGTTTCGATATACGTTTATTAATGCAAAATGATGCAACAATTGATATATTATTTACAAAAGATAAAGAAACAAATGCAATCCATATAAATGTGGGTGCTGGTAGTTATTTAGAAATAACAATACCATGGATTATATTACAAGATGGTTATAAAACAAATATAAATGGACAATTATTACATTTAGAGGCAACAACCAGTTTACAATATCGTGATTTAATTGAAAGTGAAACATTAGAATTTACATTATTATGTTCGTATCCATTAATATGGAATGATCATCAATTATGGGATATAAATTTAACTGGTTGTAAAGCAACAATTAAATTATTATTTTATCATAAATGGTTTTTTCAAGATTTAATTAATGATTGGTCAACGAAACAATTACCAGATTTAATTAATTTTATACCATATACATGGCGTTTTGGTTTAACATTAAAATATTGTGAATTAATTACATTAGTTAATCAATATAATTGGATTGATTGTAGTAGTATTGGACAAAGACAACGTTTAGAAAATACACAATTAGCATTATGTGCACATTTCTTACATTTATCATTTGATTTACCATTTGATGAATATTTACCAGAAACTATACCATTGAATTTTAGTATTCAAGTAAGTAAATTAATCAAATTATTCTTACAAAATGGTAAGTATCTCTCAGAATCTATACGAAAATGAGCAAAGAACCATTACATCTGAAACTTTGTAATGTGTAGTAGACAATAAAAAATTTTTTGTTTTCAAAAATCATCATTTTCATCGAAAAAAAATTAATTAAAAGTACTATTCGATGTTTCCTGTTTTAATTAATTTTAGTTGACCTATACTCTTAGAGGTCACTTGCCTTAATATTGAATTTATTGTCAGATATGTTGATGTGTGCATCAATTCGTTTGAAATGCGTATTTTTCATCTGTTGCTATATTTACCTTTAAAATGAATAGGCGATGTTTCCATTAAACAATCGCCACTTGTTTACCTTAGTTAGTCCATGTGTTTCAACAAATTCCAATTTAATTACGTATGATTTAAAAAAAAAATGCAATTTTCAGTTTGTTTTTCAATGAAAATGACGATTTTTGAAAATGAAATTTCTTTTATCTTAAACTACACATTCTGAAGTTTCAGATGTAGTGGTTTTTTTTATTCATTTTTGCACAGTTTCTAAAAGATAAAGACCGTTTTCTTTCTTCATTTCACTAACGCTTTTATCGACAAGGCCCACTCTGTTATCAATTCATTTATACACGGAGTACTCTGTATCGTTGTTTTTCGATTTCATTTTTTTTTTTGTTGAAAATTACGAAAGTTTCACGTTTTGATGAAAGAGTCTGTATAACAGTTTTTTTGAATTTGGCGCGTTGACCTTTATCGGCCATTAATTTGATACTTAAAAGACGCCATATTGGTGTTTTGATTGTTTTAAGTTACGTTTATATCTAACCATATACATATATATATATATATATATAATTTTAATCAATATTTGCCAAAATATATATATATACAAATTAATTTAATTAATATTTGGGATGTGGCAGTTAAATAGATGTTAGATTTTTTAAATTTTTATTGTTTTAGCAATATTTCGCAACCAATTTGTTGCTTCATCATATATATATATATATATATATATATATTTTAAATGAGTGGGCGATGTTTCCATTAAATAATCGCCACTTGTTTACCTAAATTAGTCCACGTGTCAACAATTTCCAAATTAATTACGTATGATTTTAAAAAAAAATTACAATCTTCTATTTGTTTTTCAATAAAAATGACGATTTTTGAAAATACAAAAATTATTTTAAACTACCTACACATTGTGGAGTTCTAGATGTAGTGGTTTTTTGTTCATTTTTGTACAGTTTCTAAAAGATAAAGACCGTTTTTTCATTTTAATAATGTTTTTATCGATAAGGCCCATTTTGTTATCAATTCATTGATAGACGGAATACTTTCTA
>JAZBGY010001962.1:0-14810 GCA_037414755.1 Lydus trimaculatus
TGTTTTTTGAACAAGAGGAGCAACAGCAGTACTATATTATTGAGTAAACATTCGTAAGAAAAAAGTGGTTACCACAGAAGCACATACAACAATCTACTTTACAAAACTTAATTTTCGCACCTGCTTTTAGGTTAGGTTCGAATACTGTCAACAGTGTCAACAATTTTAACCGTCGTTTCTCTAATCTTAACAAAACTCATAACGACTCATAAGAATGTAAATACAATTTTTTAGATATTGTGTAATTTGTCATGTCTTAAAGTATTCCTAAGCGGTTCACATGGTTTTTGCTTATGGCAGATCATAATATAAATCTTACAGTGTAAACCCACTTTAAGGAGGTTCGAGCGAATCTATAGGAAAAATCGTTTTCCAACTTTGAGATTTGAAATTTGGTAGGTATCACAATGAATACTTGATTGAATTATTCTGAAAATTTAAAAACGATTCACCGTCTAGTTTCTTAGAAAAATGCCTCTAAAGATGACATTTTCCAAAGCTCTTATGGGAGCAAAGTGTTCACTGTGCCTTTTTCTAATTTTTTCGCCATTAACCGCCCAACTTTGAAAAATTAAAAATCGACTATGATAAACTTGAATACCTAGCGAACATTATTACACCTTCAAAACATGCGGTTACCGATGAAACTATTTAAATAATTGAAGTTAAATTTTTGTTTTGTAATCGTGAGTAATGACAGAAAAACACATTACCGAAGGTTTGGCAACGTCGCATGGACAATTGAGAGGGTAAAAAGAATAAGGAGAAACAGTTAGAAAGAGAAGCATAATACTCCTTCATATACAAGCACAACAGCGGTGTTGCAACATCTTTTTATCACCCCAAATTAGTCAAAAGTAACCAAGTCCTTTCATTACTTTTTTTTCGATAAATAAATACCAATTATCAATTTTTAAGCTGGTTATTTCATTATAAATTAGAATAATGAATTTTCGTTACAATTTTAAGAATAAAGAATACAAATAAATTCAAACACTACTTTGACTAAATAGTTTCGCTCGAACCTCCTTAAGGAGAGATTAAGGAAGTTTAGCCGGACCTTAAGGATAGCGCCGAACATGCATCACAAAACGGATCAATGTTTAATGAAAAATAAGAAATTTTTGATTTGTTTGTTTATTATTAATCTAGTTGTTTCCCCGAAATCAGGCAATTCATGGTAAATTTCCAAATTCAAAGAAACTCAGGGAACTCTCTAATCATGGCATAATGTTAGTTCCGAGTACAACAAGTACGGGGGGGTCGTGGCCTTGTTGTCGCCTCCAGGAAACGTTGCTTTTCCATTCTTTAAATTGTGGAAATTCAAATGATTCTCGTTTGTTGTTTATTTATTCATTTATTTATAAACCTGTAGTGTGTTGTTGTTTCAATTACTATCGAGAAAAATACAATTGCGCACACCAAAAATTGTTTACACCTTTTTATATTCTGTTTACAAATAAGGCCCATTTGCGTCATTGTCTGTGATACTCATCATTGTTGAATTTTTGAAAAATTAAAATAATAATAACGATACGAAATTTCAAAGTTATCTGAGTTATTGTTTGTTTATAATAGAACAAAGAGGAGAATTTGGACTTTATGTTGTATTTATTACAAACTATAATGAGGTGTATAATAAAAGATGACCTAGAAAAGTGAAAGACCTCCACAAGTTGACAAATTCCTCCCAATATCAAATAAACATTATTTCTTTAATCATCGACACAAAATGGTTGTTAAACAATCATTGATAAGATGACAACGACGACAACGACCTATAATACATATTTTTCAACCCGTTATCAATATTACCATTTATTGATTTGATAAGATTAACCCACACCAGGTGTATATACATATAATTATAGTGAATTGTTTCTCACCTTTTGTGTGGTCGATTTGTTGTTGTTGTTGTGATTGTTGCACCATTGCAGCATTATTATTATCTAAATCATCATCTTTACAACACCGTATTTGTCTTGGACATTCACTTGATGATGTAAAAGTCCGTTTGCCCATATTGATACCACCATCAGTATCAGATGAATCACCCTCAAAGAAGCCACTTTCTTTGGTTGTTTTATGTGAACGCATTTTGTTCAATGATTACAAAACACGATTTTTGGTGGAAAATGCGAATTATTTCAATAAATCCATTGCTTTTATTTTTTTCGATTATTTTAGTGAATTTTCTAGTTTTTCGATTAGAAAATCAGGCAATTTCTGTCATGATCCCCAAATCACCAGGTAATTTAATAATAACAACAACAACAACACATACACACACACACTAGCACACACGAAAAAGACTTTGAAGCTCTTATTGCAAGTCCAGAATCTAGGTCGTAACAACAGTAAACTTGTTTGTTGTTTGTATTTACCGTTTCCGTTAAATTTTCTACAAAATTTGCAATAATGCGATGGAGGAAATCAGTAGAATTCCGTTCGACAACAACAACAACGACACCAACAAAACTAAAAAGACACACAAACACTATTTCTCTATTTTGTTAAAAGTACAATCCAACAACTGTCAAGTGAGGTTAGGTAAGGGAAAACAACTGAACACTAGAATGGGAATCACCGCCAACTTGTTATATTAAAAATCAATTATTTTTATTTATTAATTACAGTCTGTATGTATATTTAGAAATAAACACGAAATTAGTACGAATGAGGTAGACGAAATTAACATAAAATCAAATACAATTATTGTATTTTATTAATTTTTCTTATTTTTGAAAAATAAAAAATTAATAGAACCACCAAACACGTCTGTAAAGTAACTGATGGTAACTGATTTTGATTCCATGTTGTTTCTATTTCCCCCACCATTGTACCAACAGTTTTGTACTTTCTACCTGCGCACAAATTTGCAATTGTTTTTCCTTTTTTGTCCCACAAAAATTTACAAAAATCTTTATAAAAATTAACATAAAATTTCAATAATAATAAGACGATATTGTTTAAATAAAAATTATTTCAAATTAAACCAGGCTTTCTTTGATTATTTACAAACGAAAAGACGCTCAAATTTGAATTTGTCAACATGTCGGTGTGGAAGGGGAAGGAAAACGCGTGTATAGACAAAGATAACACAAATCAGCTGGCCAACTGGATGTTATCGAAATGTTAATTAAAAATTACGAAAAAATTACAAATTTTTGGTTTTTTCTGAGTACAAATTTTTCGAATTTTATCCAATTTCTAAATATACGCAGAATTATTGCAAAAAATCAAAAATATTTAAATTATTATTAATATAATATTAATTAAAATAACACAAATTACACAAAATCTCATTATATTATTCATAAAATTACAATATTTAAAATAATAATTGATTAAAATAAAGAATTTTATATAAATAAAACAAGAAAAATGTGCATGTAGGCAACCAACAATACATCTATAAAATGGCGGCAATCTGTCATTTTTAAAAATCGGACTGGCTGATATAGTATTTTAATGACTATGAACTATTCCCCAACGACCTATGTTCCATTTTAATTAAATAAAATGTAAATTAACGATAATAGTTTTCAATTTTTCTTTCTTGGTCTTTGACCTTTTTGTCTTATCTCTATATACCTACCTGTATGTACCTCTGTACACCTAGAAAGTTGGGTTTTCTTCAACACAAATATGCCTCATTTTCATAGCAGACAGGATCGTTAAAATCCCATCATAGTCAATGATGCGTATTAAGATGAACAATATTTGGAAAAAGAAGTAATCTTGATTGATTTATGACAGAGAATCGTTTGTTCAGATATATACCTTTTATAGGTAAATTTTTAAAAATTGTTCAAGATTTTTCAAAATACAACACAATTATAGATAAGAACCAGTTTAATGAAATATACATATGTTCAAGGTTTATTTATTGAATAAATGTCTAAATTTGTTTAAAATAATTATTTCCAATCTTTAATTATTAAATCAATAGATTATATAAAATTGTTGTTTCATTTTAAATAATTTGTATAATTTATCATTAGTATTTAACAATTTAGTGTATGATTGTGTTGAAACAATTATTTATGTCGATGTTATAAAAGTTTAAAATTATTGGAAAATTTCAACATTTCATTATTTCCTTACTAAAATTCTATAATATTACAAAGAATTACGAATTATAAATGCAAATAAATGTTTGATTTGCTTAAATTTTATCATACGCTCCAATAAAACAGCAATAAAATCTATATTTTATTAGAGGAAACTTGACCTATACGCTATGTTGTATACCTATGTATATGTATGTATAGCTTCGGTTCCTGGAAAATTTTTGCAAGGTAAGCACCGTATCGGGGGCCCAACATTTGGGGGTCATTGTATCAAACACTAACAATGAAAAAAAGATCTTAATTATATGTGGGGCAGCATCTAGAATTTTGCATCAGGACGCCCCAAACTGTAGCGCTGACAATGATCACTAGTTGGTTTCTTCTACAAATATTAGTTTGTTTATGACAGAATAGGTCAATACCTGGAGGATGTTTATTGTTGTTATATTGTTATTAAGTAATTAAACTGTAATTTACTAAATTGTATTATTAATGGGACATGGGAGGATTGCACCGAAACTGTCCAGGTAGTTCTTAATTCCGGAGGACGATTGCACCGCCACCCGTAGTGCTTAATCCCCTAGTAATTAAAAGAAATTGCTTGCACACTTTGAAAATAAATTTCTACCTCTAAGCAAATTGAAGCAGTTTTCAACATTTAGTGTTAAATTAGGAATTTTATTTAAGATAAAACTACAGTAGTGGTAAATTTAACTCTTACAGAGGTTTATGTATTTACATTGTGTCATACGCTATACTCATTCCGAGAAGAATAAGATCGGTTTTTCCATGTTCTTATTACATGAAACAGAATGGTGGCCAATAAAGGCTCTTGTTCGCCGAAGAGGTATATAGTTTAGAAATTGGAAATTCTCAAACTTTCCAAAAAAGCTACAATACCTGTAAACGGAGTTTTAAAATAAATAAAGATCCTAATTTAACACCAAATGTTGAGAACTGCTTAAATTAGAAAGTGTGTGAGTGATTTTGCTTTATTATGTACTCGGGAATTAAGCATGACGGGTGGCGGCGCAATCGTCCTCTGAGATTATGGACTACCTGGACAGTATACATACGTATTAATGGAGAGCCGCCCTTAGAATGTTGTGTTTTTATTAAGAAAATATTTCCATTTGAAAATGTAAATTCCTCTGAATTTCTTTGACGTTCACTATGTAAATACAAATGTGTGAAATCTATGGGGTCCTCAAAAATGCTGTTGTTCCAAGCCCCATACAAGCGGCCCTGTATTTATATAACAATCCACAGTAGTAGATAGTACTCCTGAGAAGTGTTTGTTTGAGCCATAGCCGTAATTATTTCACATTTATCACGAAATGACTACACGCATATAGTGAATAGAGGTCTCTCCAACACTTTCAAGGGAAAAGTAACGTAAAGATTAAATTCAAACTCTGTCTTATGCCGACTTTCATCGCTGTCGCTAACCCCCTGTTACTATTCCTACCGTCAAGATACAGATACGGGAATAGCGTTAACACAGGGTTAGCGGTAGTAATGAAAACGCACATTTGATTTCATTAGGGCTAAGAATTAGCGAAAAGGTGTTTTTTTTTTGTATTTAGGTGTTGCCTCCGAACACGGAGATTTTGAGTAGACTCTGCATTTTACTCCATGTGTGAAGTACCTACCGTAAATTTATGAGTAAAGGAGAATAGGGCCTATTTTAATCCTTCAAGCTATGTTAACATGCTGAACCCACAAGCATGACCGCTTTGGTTTTAGCACTTTAACCCAATAAAAATTTAAAATTTTTCAGACAAGTTAGATAATTCTGAATTCACGTCAATCTGCTGATTTCACTGAAACTCAAATAAAAGGCAATTACAATCAAAGTGGTCGACAAGCATTATAGAGACACGACAAGTTTAAAGAAAAAAACAAATTTGCAAAGAATAGTTGTGTTGGTGTTAGAAACTGTAAAACTATAGTTAACCAGAAAAACCAAAGTAGTTCAAACAACTAGGAGTTTCTGGATAAAGTATTGATTTTATAGAATTACGTAAAGTGGTGCAAAATTGATTTTAATTTTAATTTGGCACAGTGAGCCACAGAGCCCGATAAGAGGGGCGTACAGCCGGTACAAATTACCGTGTCCCAGAATGACTCCCGACATTGTTCTAATTATAATGCAACGTCATTTTTGGGATCCGTGGAATAATTTCACCGGAACCCAGCCTTGTTGTTGACCACCCCACATATGAGTAGGTATTCCAATTCCCAAAACAATAATTTTCTTAGAAACTAATAGAAGTCTTTCTAGAGAACTCTGACTGGAATAACGAGAAGACTATACAGACACATTAATCAATAAATTACTCTAGAAAATAAAATCGCTTCTAAGATGATTCAATGAACAAATCAATACTGAAAAGGTCCATGTTCATGCCAACCAACATCCTTTACCTTTTGCATTTTCTTTAGCAAATCGGTGTTATGAAATACTTGAATATATTTTTGGTTGCCTGTAATGTCGAATTTTGTAAATCAATTTGTAAAGCCGAAAGTTCCAAAAATCGTAAGAAAAAAAAATGTTTCTTTTATACAAAGTGCGATATTCTGTAATGATTTTAATTCAAAATCAGTAAATCATTGCAAATAATCATTGGTTTTTGTTATAAAAATAAATCTCAAATCAGTTTGATGACTTCCTGTGCCAACAATTTATTCAACGGATTCAAGGTGATAATGATATCAGTGGTTATATAGAAATAAAAATCAATATTTTCAAAATTAAAACAATAACGCTAAGCTGGAACAATCAAAAAATACATGAAAGACTATAGAAAAAAAATCACATCTATGTGCAAATACCACCTACATAAATATTTCTACTTGTTGTGAGAGTAGTATGCCAGAATTTCTAAATCTATTTACATATTCCACTTACCGTACGTTATATCGTGTGTCACAGTCTCAGCCAATGATACAATTACTGTTTGTGTCATATTGCGTACAGACGGTGATGTGCCCGGTGAACGTGATAGAGGTTTTGGAGTTTTTGTGAAATTCATTTCATTATCATCATTTTCCTGGATAGTTTTCGTTGAACACTCCATGATATCAGCACACTTTCTTTTTTTTTTAATGGAAATTATTGTGTGAAATATGTTTGTGTGTATAAAGTCCGCACCCACAATTTTCGAAATTTCGAAAAAATTCTCAATAACACTCAATTGACAACACAATTAATTTTATAAAATAAATAGTTTTTGTTGATTTTCGATTAATCTTTGGTGAATAATAGTGGTTTATTGAAGGTTTCTGTTTCCATGTTTTCTACAATACATGTCAAATCCCACGAGCTATAATATAGCAGAGGTAGGCCGAGTCCACAAGTTCGCGTATCTCGACACAATCGCTTTTCCTTTCATTTATTTGAAATGACTTGAAATTTTCTTATTAATCTACAATCTGATAAGGGTATTCCCTTCAATTCATAGATTATTTTTAATCATATTTACATAATTATCATTAATAATTTTTCAATATTGGATTTATATTTTAAACAACAAAAACACACGCACTAAATATAGATTGGATTCATTAAAGGTTCATTTTAAAACTAGCATCATGTCACGGTCACAACTTGAATATTTCTATAAATTGGCCGGAGATCACCAACAACAACAACAACAACAACAACAAGTTGGCCCGGTGGAATTGTCTTTCTGCTTGTATTTTGCTTCATAAAATTGCAATTTTCAAGGTTGTACCGTATGGATTATTCCTAATTTTTTATTCACAATCGCTCCTTTTTTTTCTGGTACAGACAACATGTAAATGCGTCGGAATTTCAGGATATTTGCGCATGTGTATGGTAGCTGTAGACGACGGCGGCAGCGGCGACGGTGCAATGATGGTAATAACGACGACGCCAATAGCAACGACGCCGGACGTCTCGCATCCACTTGTTGCTATGAGGTTGCATTGGAGATCTTCCACAATATTCTTCATTATTGAAATCCTAGTTTGTCTGGGAATGCATCGACGGAAAAATTGGTTAAAATTATCCAAATTTGTTGTAAAAAATCCGAAAATACTGCTTTATGGTTTTATATTGATGATTGTTCCCTTTCTAATGCGACCATTCGATAACTCACCACTGTTATCGAAATTTTTTGATATAGAATGTGTGAAAAGCCGCGTTATGATATAGGCAACCAATTAAACGGAGTTCATAAAAATTCAATTACAATCAACTTATAATTGTTTTATCATCATCATCCCTCTAATTGACCCTTTCAATTTAAACGCTCCCCTTAATTTTAAACACGAATTTCCACTTTGTAATAATCTAATGCATCACGCAAATATAATTTATTCATGTTACAAAAAAAAATGGTCTCTTTATACAATTATTGATTATTTCAAATATTTATGTGTTCATTGTTCATCAACATGGGTATACATAGAGACAAATAGATAACAAAAGACCTTCCCACATGACACATTTTTTTCGCCAGTTTATTGATAATGTCATATGTTGTTGATTGTGGCATTTGTTGAGAAAAATTAACAATTTAGGTCATATTATAAATGTGAAATTCTGTGGAATTTTGCTAAAATTGAAAGTCAAACGTCTGTGACAACATGTTTTTCGAGTTATATTGGCAATATTTTATTGCTGGCCTAATACTATATTTGATTTTGCGGATTTTTTATGCTTTTTACGAAAGGAAAATAGCACAACATCAATATGAACATAAGAAGAACGATGATTACGACACCCCAGAACAAAGTAAGTTGTTTATTTTAACTACAAAATTTACAAAAAAATGCACCAAAAAAAACAATTAATTTGCTAAATGCGAACTTATCGCAATGATTGTAATTAAAAATTTGTTTTTAGTCGCCGACATTAGTGAAAACGACGAATCTAGAGAACCTTCAGATTCTGAATTAACTCCAGCACTACCCAGTGATCTCAAACATATTCCGCTAGATTTTGACAAATTATCCTTAGAGGAAAGTTTACGACGTTCACGTGAATTTTACGAATTGATGAATAAACGGCGTACGGTCCGCCATTTTAGTCCACAACCAATTCCACAAGAACTTATCAGGAATATTATACGAACAGCTGGTACAGCACCAAGTGGTGCCCATACAGAACCATGGACTTATGTTACAGTAACATCACCGGAGATCAAACAGCAAATTCGTGAAATTATCGAAAATGAAGAAGAAATAAATTATAAGAAACGTATGGGAAAAGTATGGATTACAGATCTGAAACCGTTACGTACTGATTGGATTAAAGAGTATCTAACTGAAGCACCATGTTTGATTTTAGTTTTCAAACAATTGTACAGTTATCGTGAAGATGGTAAGAAGAAACTGCATTATTACAGCGAACAAAGTGTTTCGTTAGCTGCTGGTATTCTACTAACAGCGATTCATGTAAAAATTACAGTTTTGTAAGATTTGCAAAATTTAATTTCGAATTGTTTGTAGTATGTTGGATTGGTTTCTCTAACATCGACGCCTTTGAATTGTGGACCAACTTTACGAGCATTGTTAAATCGACCAACAACAGAAAAATTAGCTTTGTTAATGCCCATCGGTTATCCAGCTGAAAACTGTTTAGTCCCAGATTTACAACGAAAATCTTTAGACGATATTTTAGTCGAATTTTAAAGATTCAAACATAAATAAAAAAACAGACAGTATCTCGTTAATATTTATCTATACATAGGTACATTTACAATTCACATAAATTCTATTATTATATCAGAGATTGGACAAATTTGTTTTGTAAATTTATCGAAAAAAAGAATTGATATGAATCTGTGTTGATTGGTCATATCGGTTTTTGGAAATTTGTCCAACTAGATATTTTTATTTTCATACATTAGAAGCAACAATTTACTAAATTTTATAAACAATTCTGCTCTATTTATAAGGCAACCTGCTTTCATTTCACCAAAAATTCAATTAATAAACTTTCACTATAAACCAATTAATAAGATACAAAAAAATATACGATTTCCACCTATTCTCTCATGATAAATGAGAGAATGCGAGCACCTTTAGGCAATTACGGTACGTAATATGAAAATAATAAAAATCTAAAGATTAAGGGGAAAAAATCATAAATAAATCACACGAAATTATGTACAAGTTATTCATCTAAAAAAGAAAAAATTACAATTGTAAACCCTGCTTTTTTGTTGCGAATGTAAAAACAACAACGTTCACAATTATTTAAATATTCATAATAAAAGAACAGATTCTTACATATTATGTAAGTTTTCCAAAAATCTTTAAAAAGACTAGAAATAGCTAAAATTTTGATTTAAACTCCGGGAATTATGTAAATACTGACCAAAATTCTAACTATTTAATGCACATCAGTTGATTTATTTGTTTAGGTAACTAATTTTTTTTTTAATTTTTGCCTTCAAAAATTATGCCAAAATTTTGGCAACAGAATAATTTTATGGCATCTCTATAAGATTGTCTAGGTTTTTTTATCATTTAGATATATTCGATTTGAACACAATACAAAATAATAATAATAATAATAATAATATTAATAATAATTAAGATAAAAAATATATATACAGGCCTATAACGGAACAAACAATTAAAAAATAATTGTTCACTTAGTTAACTATTAACATTGTAAATACTTTGGTTTACTTTTTCGTTCTTAAGCTACCCAGTGCGTTGGAAGATTCATTAATTAAACAAAAATCATAAAGATTGATAATAATAGAATGGTTTTAGTGTCTCATACACAAAAACAAAATTGCTATACTGATCATGGTGATGGAAGCAGATCGACTCAATTGACCATTTCCATTATCTGAAGCTGTAAAAACAATATTAACATTAATAAAATAATCAATCGATTATTAATTAAAATTCGACATAAACGATAGTCAAAAATACAAATAATATACCTGCTCCAAAACGAGCATCTTCTACTTGGTGTTCAGCTGGTGCATCAATCTGTACAGTGTGCTTGCTTGTATCGTTTTCAGGTGGTGTCATGTGTTTGTCTGTGGTTGAATAAATTGTGCACAAAAATAAATAACAAAAAAAATAGTAATAAATTAATGAAAATCATAAAACAACAACAACAACATATGGCCAGTTTTATGTTTATTCAACAATTGGTGTAACTAATTCGATTCACAACAAAACCGACTGGCTGTATATTGCTTGTTAAGAAGAAACAAGTTGTAGCAAACGTATGCCTTGTTACTTCGTTAAAATGTTTAAAAAAATAATGCAACAAATACCTTTATTGTGGCCTTTTTTGTGTTTGTGTCCGTGTTTAGCATACACTGTGTGAGAGAAAAGCAAATTAAAATAAAATAGCGGTGTTAAAACAGCCAAAATAAAATAAAAATTTAAAAAAAAAAACAATAGTATTTATTATTTGCGATGCCTTACCGCCTTCAAATGGTGTAGCCTCAGAAAAGTCAGACCAACCATGCATATTTAACGATCTTATCCTTGATTCATACATTCCAGCTTCTAATCCTTTCAACATATATTTAACAGTGTAAACATCATCTTCCGGTTGGGTAACTTCCGGCTTTATACTTTCCCAATTTTCTGTCTTAAAGAAGAGAATTTAATTAATTAATATTTGATTGAAGTACGAACAAACAAAAAAAAAACTAATTAACAAAAACCTACTCCTTTTTTCCTGTATTGGATTTCATGTTCAGTTATTTTTGATTTAGATTGAACTTGCCATGTTAGAACTACATCTTTACCCGGTTCTTCTGGCTTAATAAATTTGACAACAGCTGGTGTTTTAACGATTTTCAAATGTTCCTCTGTTGTTCCTAATGAATTAGCCGCCGTACATGTATATTCACCGAAATCACTCTCTTGAATTCCACGAATTATTAAAAGATGATTATGCCCTTCAGTTTTCAATTGTGTATGTTGACTATTAATAACATTACGACCATCTTTACGCCATATTACAGATGCTCGAGGTTCAGCATGTACAATACATTTTAATTCCGTATCTGTATTACTTTCAGAATTAATAATGATTTTCTCAATTGAAACGGATGGTGCATCTGGAAAATGATATGAGATGATCAAATTTCTATATCTCTTTGTCAGTTATTACGAATTTCTTTAAAATTACTTACGTTCAATTTTAATTTCAATTTCAGCATGTGCTGGTTTATCAATTTTATTATCAGCTAGACAACGATAGAAACCAGCATCTCTCTGTTTGATATCAGAAATAATTAAATTTTCACCTTCTGTAGCAAACCGTTCGGAGCCTTTATGCCATGATATATGCGGATGGGGTTTTCCACTTGCTGTACATTTTAATGACAAAGTATCGCCGACTCTTAACTGGAAACCATTAGAAATTTAAAAATTATTTCTGCAAAGAAAATAAATAAAACACTTACCACAGTTATATTATCTTTAGCTGTTAACATATTAATTTGAGGTTGATTCGGTTTGTAAATCACTTGATGAACAACCATCGGTTTATTCTTATCGTCAGTCATTGCTAAACATTCATAAGAGCCTTCGTTATCTTTCTGGAAATCCTGGATGAATAACGACGAATCATTAGATACATTCATATTTTGTGGGGCTGCTACTCGAAGTTGTGTTTGGAAATAGATCGCTTTATTCTTACGCCAGATTATAACAGGATCTGTTTAGTTTTTTATTAATTCAAAAGTTGGAAAAAAAAATGGTAATAAAAGTGGAAAATTTACAACAAAATTTTACAATTTACCTGACCCGTTTGTTTTACATGGTAATGTAACATTATCATTTTCATATTGGATGAAAGTCATTCCATTTGTCAGCATTACAATCGGTTCGGAATGATCATCACCAGGCGGTACACCATTCTCATTATTATCATCAGTATAATAATCATCGGCATCATTTTGGGCCTGACTATCAGCATCTTCTTCATCGAATGGATAATCATTGCTTATATCATCAGATGGTGCGCAATTTACTGAAAACAACGAAAAAGTCTCGAATAAATCATTTTTGATCGTATTTCAAATATCAAAAAAAATGGGTGCTTTTTATGTTTGCTTATCTCTCGATTTAACCGAAATTTCCATAATAACTGTTATTTTAGCGGAAGATCCTAAATATTTATTTTCGTTTTGTACGTTTAGCATAGTGCCGTGTATAAAAATGTGGAGTTTCTATGGTGACGACGAAGAGGAGAGCATGATGATCACCGTGAAACTCGAACCCAAGTATAGGATACTTGTGTTATATCTACGTATCCTTTTACTGCTATGCGTCTTTTCTGAGGAATATCCAATGCAATTCTAAATAAATCTCAATCCGCATTTCTAATTTTGTTATAGTAGATTATGATAAAATTCAAACCCCCACTTTTGATCGGATTTAAATAAATGAACCTGGAGTGGTGGATTAGTGTGGATGGAGAGATTCAGATTTGTAAAGAATTCCTATTGATTAACTATTGAAATACTTGCCAATACAACTAGTAAGGGAACTACAATGTAGTTGGGAGTTAAAATAACACATAAATTTCGATATCGATCCCTATAGTATGTGATGTTGGTTTGTTATATGTATGTGTGTTTGGCTTTCTTCTTTCCAGCTGGGTGTGGAGGGAACATGTAATCCATTTAGTCTTGTTAGTTCATGCTGGTATGAAGATTAGATCAATAATAACGTGTATTCTAGAGACTAAATATAATAATAGAAAGAAAATCGTGGAAAAATTTAGGCCATGTAAATTGCATCAGACGATAAAATTCTAAATTATCCATGAATATTATGAAGAATATCTCCAAATATGTACGATTTGATACACCATTAATTTCAATACGTTTTTAAAGGTTATAAAAACTTGATTCAATTAGCTTTTATTTTACGATCATAATGCGTTCCTCTCCAAAACTCGATCGTTTTCATCGCAATAATGTAAACACCTATTGTTAGATGGCTTAATGCTTAATTTAACCGACACTATAAATCAATCATCGCTGATTTTATTTGTTAAACTTAATCAAATATTCAATTAACTAAAAGAAAAAAATGTAGACTTCTTATTGTTTCAATACAGAAGATGGATGATTTATAGAAATGGAAACAATGACACACCACCAATGATTCATCGTTACAAAATCAAATTGTTGTTATTAGCGAACAAATTGGTGTCGTTATTGAAGAAATTTTGCTGATCTCATGATAAAAACGCAATGTAATTGGCGTGAAATATCATTGAACTTATAATTTATAGTTTAGAAAAATGAGATCATTGCAATTTGAACAACAACGAAAATAATAAGCGCAAATTGGGCTGATGATATTCAGAATTTCTGCAAAATATGGTTAAAAGAAAGAGGAAACAAATCCGTTTTGTTGGCTTTTATTTGATGACAAACAACAAAGGGTTTTCCTAAGAAAATTGTGGTGCAGGTGTACAAGATATTCTATTACGAACTGTTCTACACCACCAAGCTTATTATAGATGATGGCTATTTTCGAAACGTACATTCACACATCAAATATTTAAACAAACAAATGAAATATGTTGTAAAGCCGTACTTTTGATATATAGGTGGAAATGGGGTAGTCGAGGGACAAAGCATGTTTGAAAACTTCGATCTATAAACATTAGTATTGACTTTGAGTCAAACTTGATGTAGTTCTGAAACGATAAATTACAAACTCGTAAAACAATCGTAACTGTGTTCCAACTATACAAACTCAAAATTC
>JAZBGY010001963.1:0-14793 GCA_037414755.1 Lydus trimaculatus
TACTGTCAGTAATTTATTTCTAAATGACGTTTGTGCGAGCGCTACCAACCTTAAGAAAAAAAAATTACTACATTTTCTATTTCGACACAATGTGTCGAAACAGCTCCATTTCGATACAGTAGCCAGTGTCGAAATAGCGCTATTATAGACGCAAAATAGAAAAACATTATTTACAACTTGCCGGGGTACAACAATCAACACGCAATTAATATTTTTCAGAATATTCGTTTAGAAATTTACGTATTCGAATACACGATGTTAGAATATTTTTTTTGTAGTATTTTATGAAATTAAATGTACTCATGTGGGGGAAAATATAAATTTTAATTAAATTTTTCCCCAATTTAATTACTCATATACTTCTAATAAAATAAAAAATCGCAAAACAATTTATAAAATTATACGATAAATATTCCAATCACATTATGTGAAAACATCAATAACAGCGCCGCCAAAAATCTGCAAAAACCCCTTAGTATTTGTTACACGAAGATAAAATCTGAGGATGATAACGATGATAAGAGTCCCAACGCACTAGGCGGCCAGGTCGCGGCGGCCAAAGTTGCGGCCAGTCAAATAATATACGAGACAGACGCATTCAAACTAATTAAAAACTATAGATTCAACTTCATATGGTCCGCCCTCACCATCTGTTACATTAAGTGTACAACACAAGTTGTACTGAATTATTTTCAAGAAAAAATTTGGATAAAAACCGTTCATATCAATTATTTAACATTAAATATTATTACTATTCATTAATTTCAACTTTTTGAGGTATCACCATTCATTAAAATCTAAGCATCACCATTGCTTCCTGTGCATTTTGTTGGCCGCGTGTACTGTCGCGGTGAATTTTGTGGCCGCGGCGGCCAAGTGCGTTGGGGTTACGGCTTTTCAATGTAAAATTAGTGATCTCGTTGGCCGCCGCGACTTGGCCACCTAGGCCAGGAGCTCTAACTCCAACGATTAATACGATTTCCAATAGAACGAACACTGTTACATAAAACAGGTACTATCTTCAAGAACAAACTCTATCACGAGAACAATTGATCAATATTACGAAGGACAATTGCTATTTCCAAAAAAAAAGACGAGCACTGTTACGTAAAACAGTGCCTAATTCCAAAGAACTCTATTAGAGGAATAATCACGAAATTTCGTAAAATGTCCACGGAAAGAAACTATAAATAAATAAATTACCTATAGTTGAGGGTGACTGGATCAACGACAAGATTTCTTTGAACACGTGGTAATGCGTAATATTCCGACAAAGTCTCGATTCAAACAAAATATCAGCAAACGGGAACCAAACAATTTCCCAATGAATCAAAATTATAATGATTGGAATTACTCTTCAAGATAAAAGATTGAATAATTGTTTTATTGAAGCGATCAATTGATAATTAATTATTGTGCGCAAAGTATTATTTATACAAAGACACTATTTTTCACTATTTTTGTTTGTCTAAATTTCGCTTTGCGTTTTGAAAATATTCTTAAACTTATGTTTATTTCCAGGTAAAGATTTTTAACCAAAGAAACATCTGTTATACCAGATTTTTGTTAGTTTATACAACACTATTATATTTATTTTGCGGTTTGTAGTAAATCTAGTAGTTGATGCGGTACCATAAATCAAAATTTTTCACCACACGAAGATTTTTGCTGTAAAAGGGGTTGCATATTTTCGATTTTTTATATCAAATTTACAGGAAATCTGGAGGGTTTGATAAAAAACGACGGATATAGCCGCCTAGATAATTGAGCTGTCTTTCTAATGATTACCAATTTGACACAAATTGTCCAAAAATAAGGTCAAAAAAGCGAAAACCGTTTCAACAGTTTTTTTGTGATAAAAAATTAATCATTCGTTTTTTTCGAAAAAAAATTATTTGGCCCAATAGACCAAAACATAATACATCAATTAGGTCGTTTTCACACACACTAGCATTTTACCGGCGCCGGCACCGGCTCCGGCTTGTCGAGATCTACTCCGACTAGATTTCTCGTTGCCGGAGATCGGGCCGACATATTTGCCGTGCCGGCGTGTGTGTGAAAGCTCTCATTTGATTACATTGTACTCGGTGCCGGCTCCGGCTCCGGTTTTGCCGGTGTGTGTGTGAAAACGACCTCCTGTTAACAGTACTTGAATCTAAATCATACAGCTGAATCATGATTCAGATGGTAAGCGGTAAATAGTGTATATAGGATTTTTCTAAATAGGAACCGGACTAATTATAACAAATAAATCTACTTAAAATTATTTCAATCAATTAATTGTCTTCATATACAGAAAAAGAAAATAACAATACAAATAAAATCAGTCTTTAGAAAATTTCCAAGGTTTAGTACAAATTTTACAACTTTTGTGATGAATTTTTATCTTTGTTTCTCTTATATCTAGCAAATAAATTCAAAAAAAAAAATTACAATAAAAGAAAAAACGATTATGAATTTTTCAAGTATAACTGCAATAAAACAAAACTGTTATAGGCTTTAAATATAAACAAATATTTTCTTTTCTTATATATAAAGAAAACCATTCTACTGCACTGCACACACATAAAATCCATTCACTGCACATTATTTATGTACAATCATGTAAATATGCGTATCTACATTGTTTTGTTCAATTATTTTTGTATATGTATAAAACAAGAAGACGATTGTTGTTTTGGTGGAAGAAAAGCACCTAAATCTAATTAAATAAGCCATCAATCAAGGAACATTTTATACGTTTACCATGTCGTTAGGTAACAAACTTTGGGAATTACCTGTAAAGAAACAAAAAAAAAAGAAAAAATCAAACAATTTCCTATAGTTAGAAAATCACATAAGAATAACATAAGAAACAAACCACCACCATTTAATCAAATAATTTAGAGGGAAAAAAAATAAAAAAACCTACACTACAATTTGCACAGTTAGCTGATACTTCTGGTACGTACAGAAGACTCCTGTCCAGAATCCTCCAAGCTTTCTATACAAGAACAATACAAAATAATAAAAAATCAAAGAAAAGAAACAAAAAATTATAATTTATTTAATTATTATTTAATTTGAATAAGCGCTAAAGCTGTTTCTAAAACACGATTTTGTTGTTTATCTCCATCACCACCATATCGTTGTACTGATTTATTAATTTGTTGATAATAATCATATGATATCTCACCTTGTAATTCTTTCTCCATTTTATGTCGATCTTGTAAAATATATAAACTATTTACTAAGAAAAAGAAACCACCAATTACTTCCATGAAACATGTTGAAAATAATGCATATTGTAATGCTCGAAAATCATTCCAATCTTTATCATTCGTACTACTATTATCATTAAACATTCTCTGAAAAGTTGATGATAACTGTAAAGACAAAGAGGAATTATTAAAAAAAAAATTCTGTTTAATACGAAAACATTACACTTACAACACCAATTAAATAAGGACTACCGGCATCTCCAAGAGCATGTGAGACCAACAATTGGAAACCTTCTGCTGTTGATCGACGATTTGGAAGAACACAATACTGTAAAAGATACACAAGAATATATTGAAAACAAAAACAAAACAAAAATTATAAATTTTTGTGCAAACAACAATGACATGAACAAAATGAAAATATGAGAAATGACTGCAATGTTTTTTTTTACAAAGTTTCAGTTCGTCGTTTATTTGTTGTAATATTGAGATAAGAGTATTACGTAAAAAGAAGACAATAGAGTACACAGTGTTATTCAATCAAGTCCATTCCCCCATTTAAAATCCAAAAATTATTGCAGTCCTTTCATAGGAACAAAGCCACAAATATGCTTAACAATAAAGCGTGCATTATTACTACAAGAAATTTTGTGTATGGTTGAAACCCAAAATTGTGTGTATTAAGAATAGAAAACAAACTAATTTCCTGTAAATTAAAAAAATTAAAATCAATTATTCAATAAATTAAAAGAAATTAATCAATCCTGGTTGGCTTAAGTGTTCTAAGCGATCAACATCTCCCATTTGTAGAGAAATTACAGAAACAAATCTATACTTCAAACCAACAAGAAGATGACTGTTTTGTTGGAAATCCGAGAAACAAAAGTTTTTCGTATTTACATGCAAGCAGTCGTCTTTGTGTTTACACTAACAATAAAATACTTTTGAAACATTTGTTTTTGTCCTGTGTCAACAAATGGCAGACTGTGATCACTTGAAACCCTACTTTCTTATAGAGATTAATTCATATTTAATGATTTTTTTTGTTATAATAATCTGTATAAGATAGAATTCTATTTATTCCTTTTTTTTTCAATGCAATTTTTCGGATAATTTTCGTTTTTAAATCTTACCAAAAGTATATCACTGACAATTGCCCAATTCAGATTCAAAAAAGCTTCTCCTAGGAATAACAAAAAGTAACAAAGGGCTGTATTATAGGTGCATGCGTACGTTGCTCCAATTAAGAATGGTACTGATGTTAATAAACCAATCGAACATATCAATGGATCAACTCTGGGATATTTTCGTTTTAATGATTGACTTAAAAAACATCCCAAAGTTAGACCGACCAGACCTGCGACGATCGTTATTGCCCCGAATATAAACGACGTACTGAAACATATATCAGCAGAATTGTTGAGGGCGCAGCCAACATTTATTAATTAATTAAAAATAAAACAATAATAGCAACAACAACAAAAAAAATACAACAATAACAATAAACGAATAGTTGCTGGTTATGTGCCAATTAGTGCTGTTAGCACGCCCTCACTTTTCTTTCTTTTTTTTGTTTTGTCATGATGTTGCACACAGGTGTAATGTGGAGGAGAGCTTACCAGCAAAATATCAGCAACAATAGACCATGTCATATTCATGAAGAATTCGCCTAAGAAGACGAAGAAGAAACATAAATTTAAATTGTATGAAGCTGCTATCAATGCAAAGAAGACCATTGGAAATGATAATAGCATACCATAACCACATATACATGGATCAATACTTGGATAACGATGTCGTAATCTTTGTGCCAAATAACTACCAATTGGTACACCTAATAAACCGGATGCCATTGTAACAGTACCAAATTGGAATGCAACACTAGAAAAACAATCGGAAAAAAGCCTTCGCTAGCTTTTCGAACAACAGCAATAACAAAACAAACAAACAATCAAACAAACAAAAAAAAGAATGACACCAACTTATAGAACACAATAATCGCATTTCTTTTGTAATTAAAAGAAATTGAAAAAAAATATATATCTCTCACCTGTCACTATCAGAAGAGTTACCTCCATGTTGTAATTTCAAACCCATTTCGATGAATTTCGGACCCCACCAAGCTAATGCACCTGCTACAAATGCTACACAGGTAAATCCAGCTGTTGATAGCATGAAACTCGGACTGGAAATTATTCTATTTAATAACAATTTAAAAAAAAATTAAAAATTATACTTCTTAACAATTGCTTTAACATCTTCACTCCATGATGTTGCTTCCATATGTCCTGTACATTCACTTTGTCCACGTTCAGGATCTTCTAATACCAGAAATATTAATAATACAGCAATGACACCTAGAATTGGTGTTACACGAAGACCCCATTGCCAAGCACCGCCTAATTTTGCTGTTTCCGCACCGACAATATAACCTAGACCGCTATAATACACAAAAAATATAAAGAAAAAAATTTAGTTTCCTTTGTCAGGATTCGAACTCGAGTATAATAATAAATCCGAGTATTAGATTCGTTCCACTGGTGAGAACGAACCTATTAGCAGGCCCAACAAGAGAGGGCTACAGCCGGCTCGGGATAGGCCCCAACATTGTAATTATAATGAAATTTTTCGGGGCCCAAGGAAGAATTTACTGGGGGGTCCTATCTCGCTCTTTTGACGGCCCTGCCTTTTAGTGATATATAAAAGAAATCACCTTCCAACAGGTATAGCAAAATAAAATAATGCCAACATTTTCGATCGTATATTACCAACGAATAAATCACTGATAATTGTAGGTGCTATTGTTGAATAACTTGCTTCACCAATACCAACTAAAGCTCTAAATGTTAAGAACAACCAAAAATTCTAAATAACAAATAAAAAACAATAGTTAATTAATCTTTATTTTTTCTTTTTAGAAACAAAAAACTTACATTCATAAATGAACCTAAAAGTGTAGTTAAGCTCCATAAAAATACACCAAAACCCATTATATATTTACGACTATACCGATCACCTAAATAACCAAATAATGGACCAAAAACCATATAACTAAGTATAAAAGCCGTTTGAAGTAAGCCACCTTTATCATCTCCTATATTGAAATAATCTTGTATGTCTACCAGAATACCTGGAAATTTAGAAAAAGAAAAAATCACCTTTTGTCTTTACTTTAATAAAGTTTTGTTGTTGTTGCATCCATTAATTTTCTGGGGTTCGTTGTTCTCATTCAACAAAATTAAAGTGGCACGTGTAACAAACTAGAGATAAAGGCCTCATATTATTCTAACTAGGAAGAGAGAGAGTGTGTTGTTTAATTCCCTAAAATTTAATAATGTGTCGGTATACTTCTAAACAAATCACGACGTTCAATACAAAATACATGAGTAAGACAAAGATAGAATGAGAGAAACAATTTCCGTTTGATTAAAAAAAATTCTTTTCCATTCCCTACAACACCACCGGAGAGCCAATATGATTCTTGTTTTTATTATAAGCCATTTATTATGTTAAGAAGATTGTATAAAAGCGCTGGCACGGTAGAAAATTGGAAGAAAAACATATAAGGAAAAAATTTAAAAAAATTGGTTAGATATAGGTAAGAATATAAAAAAATTGACAAAATAAATTGTAATAGAGATGTTTTTTCGTCAAATTTAATTAATTTTTAAGCACTAGTGCTAGTTTCTGACAGTTTGGTAGAAATGTGACGTCAGAATTAAAGGCCTAGTTCAGATTAACCAATTAGAGGTAGCAGTTTGTATTCATATGTGAACAAATTAATTGAATTGTGAACTAGAGATCTTTGTGGATCAAAAATACACAGGCTGGTAACATGTCCAGTTAATCGGAGGGAGTTTTACATTAGCCAATAGAGTTCACTTTATAGAAATGTAGTGGGGAAAAGTATCCAGTAGCGTCATTAGATCTGACTATCCACGGCGCACGAGTTGATGATGTGGGCGTGTCTCCACTTTTCAACCTGTGTATTTTTGTTCCAAAAAGACCTCTAATTATTGAGAATTTTAGAAAATGGAAGTGGAGTAGCATCTTCAACACCGTTCAGATGCCTTGTTTTCACTCATTTCTTTTCGTACAATTCTAGAAATTTGACAATCGTTTTATTACACCATTTATTGTTCATATCTTCGTCTTTAAGCTAGCAACAGCATAACCTCATCTGTCACATGTCCGTTGTTTTTAACCCGTTTGAATGGGAACAGAGTTCACACTATTCAAGTTGATTTTCAAGTCTGTTCAAGGCAAGTAAAAAAAAAAGAAGTTGAATGGACCTCTACCTCACTTGAAACAATCATGAAAGAATATTTGAAAATCAATTAAACACCAAGTTCACACATTCCTAAAGTAGTTCCACCAAATCAATTGAATTCAAACGACTTGAAATCAAGAGAACTTAACTAATCTGAACAAGACCTAAGGGAAGTTTTTCATGAATGAAAAGAGAAAATAAATAAATTCATTTTTTTCCCTACTGTATCTTTTAAATTATAAACTTTAATTCGTTCTTTTTTATATAATTAGATTATAATTACTTATTGATGATTATAAATCTATTTAATAGAATTTAATGAGTTTTAATTGTATGATCATCTATAATTGACCTTTCTGTTTTCAATTCAATTAAACAATAATTCTTATCAGTGAAATGAAAATTATTAATCATTATTTTAAAGATCTCAGGTGTTTTTAGTGACTCAAAAAATGCCCTTATTGTAATTTACAACATAAAACACATGGTGTCTAATATATAGATATAACTAACATTCCTTATTATTTACAATTTTAGGGGTGAATATTCATTATCGTAGTTGGCGAATTGCCAAAAATTTGTTTTTTATTATTAGTACTACTACATAAGGTTTCGATCTTTATTTCTTCTTTAAAGTAGTTTAAGTTAGATAGTACAGCTTGTATACAAGCTGTCCCACATAAAGCTGTACATCGCCGTAAATCTCTTTAATTTCATAGGAAATGGACCATGTAGAAAAAGACTGGTTCAATTATTTGTAATATGAATTAGTCGTGTTTCTTTCACTATTGTTTAAGCTCCAATGAACATTTTCTAATGTGTGAAAGCACTACAAAGTGCGTTGTCTTGCATCAGGCTACTACTTAGACCTTTCCCTTCCAAGTGTTAAAATTTTTATTTAGTTTAATATACAGGTTGAGACATTTCATTCTACCGGCCATTTCTTTTCAACTCAGACAAAGGCTTTAAGACTATCCCGATTCTGTAGGTTCTCCTATATGTTCCTAGATGAACTGTCTTAACCGGTATAGTTAAGCAATTTTCGAGGATGTACGTCTTTATGTGAAACATGCTGTTTATGCAATTTATATTTGTAAAATTATCATTATAATTTATTATTAATTATACCATCATTATAATCATCAAATTGATGAAACTAATGATTCTAGCAAGCTTAAATACATCATTATAGTAGTAGTAGGTATTGGAAATATGTGCTATAAATAATAAATTACTTCACAACAAAGACAGAGAAATATTGAGGACATACTTTTATGTTTTTGTAAATAAAAAAAAAAAACCAAGCAAAACTAGAAAGAACCCCGAACTTAATTACTCTCGAAGATGTTATAAATACGACTCACATCCAACTATCTAAAGAGCCTACCATAATTATTTAAAGCACCACAAAATACGAATATAGACACCCGTTTTTCGTTTACTATACACCCTAGAATAATTTTATTTAATGAGGAAGGGGTGTAACTTTTTTTTTTTAATTATTGTGGATACCCAAAGATTTTCCACACAACTGACATAATGAAATTTGATCACGTTTTTTTTCTCCATATATCCAAACTCCCTAACTTCCTCCTATTCTATCATTTTATGAAATCCACCCCCCAAAATGTAATTGCTTGTTTTCATCACAAAACAACCCAATTTCTGTTGATGACAGCAAAACAAAAACAATGTTCTTCTTATGGACATGTTGTCGTCATCACCCTCCTTAACTACCAGTTATTTTTTTTTTGTAAGTTCTACTACCCTTGGTGTTTATTCACTCATTCAACAACATTATTGGAAATCTCATTAAAACACCCCTTCAAATTTTATAAAATAATGTCAAAAACAGAGGTGTTGTAGAATAAATCCGGTTTTTTGTTTGAATCATCAAAAGTTTGAACTCGCAATCATAAATATAAAGTTTAGTCATTTGTTTGTTGTTAGTAGAAGTTTTTTATCCGCGCTTTTTTCCATGGTGTTATACACCTACCACAAATAGAAAATTATTAAGACGTTGCCTATATATTCACGAACCAGTCATAGTCTCAAGGCAAATAAAAATATACACCAACAACAAGGTTGTATTCTTCAAACAAATCTTTATTTATCCAGTTTAACATTTATTTTAATGATATACAGGACTGGATATACTTCTGACTACATAGGAAAAACATCAGCACCGCCCACTCTTATGAATTAAGAGAAAATCAGCGGTCAAATGTCTAAAGCCGCGTCCACATATAACGAACGAATGCAAACAAACGCAAACGAATGTGAATGTCATGCGCAAACAGAAGTAGTAGAATTTCCTTCTATTCGCTTGTATTCCACTAGCTTCTAGTTCCTATTTCCCGTCCACACTATGCAAACCCGAACGAATATTTTCTTTGAAATACCGACAACCAGCAGATCGCTGTTTTCCACGTTCGTTAGATGTAGACGCGACTTAATGATAACAATTTAGCTTGTTGACCCCATACATCTTCGAAATATGCTTGATAAATGATAGTTTTAGACCTCGTCTAGTTGTGAAACTTGTAAGAATCGATAGTGTTGATGTTTTCCTCTGTGTGTCTAAACGCTTATCCAACACTGTATATAAACTGAGATAAAGATTAAGATTGATTGGTGAATACAGTTGAATACAAGGTATTTTTGTGTGTCGGATCATTAATTCCGTCTCACAATGTAATTTTATTGGTAATAACATGATAACAATGGTTTGTAAAGATATATGTACGCAACCACGCCCACATTGTTAACACACCACGGGCACTTTTACATTTTTAAGGGAAAAAAATTGTAAACATTTTCTTTTTATTTTACATAATTATTGTGTCAAAACCTTGAATTCAATACCTGATAGGATGTACAATTAAAGCTACAAAAAAAAAGTAATTGTAATTAATTACCCAATTGTCAATTATTTTTACATGTTTTTTTCCACATCTATTATCATCATTGTTATTATCACTATTATTGTCGTCATTTGTTATTCATATAAAATTAGAAACCTGTTGGCGTTTTCCAATTGGCCCGTTTACAATCACCTGATAGAAGTCCGTTAGTTTTTCATGGTCAATGTCCGCGGTACAACCAAGATAAAACAAAACATGAAAATTTGGAGAAAGGAAAAAAAAAGAAAATTATGAAAGTTACAAGTTTTATCAGTTGTTCAGACACGAATTTTTACTCTACTCTTATCATCATTTTAATGGATTATTTTTAATTAATTCTTAATCTTAAAACACACAAAATTGATGGTTGAGTAATGCATGAAAACTGTACCATACCGTCTTTTGTAATAGCTACTCCTTACATCGAGAAAACTACGTGGTTGATCCTCTGGCAAAAATAGAACATCTTGCCATCTTTATCTTAAATATGCTAGAAACATTACTATTCCAATAAGTAAGAGAAGGATGAAACTACATAGAAAGAGTGATGGTTATAAACAGTTTTGATTGTGGATTTGTTGTTAATCCGAGCAATGCAGCAACCATAAGAATATTTTATTTCTTGTAGTTTTCCCTAATGTTTCCAGTTCGTATGTTTAGTTCTGTATATATTTACTATATGAAAAGTGAATAGAGATCTTTAAACAAAAAGCGGTATATTCAAGACAAAGTTTTTATCTCAAAACCATCATAAGTACATATTGAGTTATGGTCTTTAATTCTCCTGTTCTTTATCCAAACATCCTGCTTGTCTTTTGAAAGCAGTTAAAGATAGATGTATGGAAAAAAGGATTTTATTTTTTTATTCATCTAAATACAACCAGGCAATGATCAAAGAAAGGGTTGTAACAATTTTCAAACAAAATGAAAAGATAGTCAAAAAAAAAATGAATAAGACTTTTCATTTAAGACAGATGTTTACACTACTTTTCTATTGAATTTTATATTAAAAATATATTCAGTAAACTCTCTATTTATGACCGTTTTCTTTTTTAATTTCTACAAAAAAAAACAACATCAGTTTCAAAAGAAGAGACTTTTATACGACCACCACATCTATCAAAGTTGTTCGTCAAAAATGTAGCTTTAGTTAATGGTTTTAGTGATTAAAAATTATTTGCACATCTTACATAAGAAGTTTGCTCAAGGTTTTTGAACTATTTTGATATCTTGTGTAGAAAATGGGAAAAAAACCCACAAACCTTGTCTAAAATATTTATCCTCGATTTATCTATTTAGTTATTTGTAATTAGCAAGAAAATAGCGTAAACTTGAACAAATACCACTAATTCTGGGTTTGTTTTTTTTTTGCATAGAAATAAGAAAATGAAGAAAGTATATTGTGATAGAAAACCATGATACTATATGGTTACGTAAGTCACGTGATGCTCCACTAATTCTTACAAGGGTCGTTCTTTCTTTATCAGTTATACCACGTGATTTACGTTGCTTGTGCTTCTTATGTTGAAAGACGTTATTCTCACTTTCTATTTATTTTCGTATCTACCATCATCTGTGTCCCACACCGACGTATACACACGTATGTACCAATATGTGTTTTTGCGCAATGAATAAGCCCATGTTGCCACTAGGAAGAAACGAACAATTTTTTTTTTCGAATAGTAGAAGCACCAATTAACACGTAGTATAATGATACTTTTGCAGGGTTTTACATAGTATTTTTTTATGATTTTATTAAGTATCGATTACACTGAGCGATTTTAGTTGCAAGACGCTAGTAATTGAAGTGAGGCGCGCATGCGTATATTGCAAGTCGCTTAGTGATGTCGATTACACACAGCAGGTTTATAGAAAAAATAACAGCAAAATCAATGCACAGACTACTGACTTAGGTTAGTTAACTCCGGCCACAGTGGGCTGCCAGAAGTGACTTTTAATGTTCAGTGGGTATAGAGAATTGACTGTGTGAGTTTTCATGACTTTTGAAATGACCAACTAAAAAAATTGGTCACTGGCTCTCCCTCTACTACTCTAATAGCTTTTTGACGTATTCCGGTCATGCTCCGTTTGAGCACCGAGAGCAATATAGAAGCGACTTTGATCGCAGCGTCTAATGACTAAAGTCGCTCAATGTAATCGACCCTTTAGTGTGCGGATAGTGGATGTCAAAGTATTCGTACACTATGAGCCCCAACGCACTAAGCGGCCAGGTCGCGGCGGCCACAGAATTCACCGCGACAGCACACGCGGCCAACAAAATGCACAGAAAGCAATGGTGATGGGCGCACTTGTCGCGCGGCCAGACTGCGGCCAGCCTGAATAACATTGTATGCATATTGTTTGAGATTTGATGTCTCACCTTTTGCTTAGATTTTAATGAGTAGTGATACCTCAAAAAGTTGAAATTAGCGAATAGTAATAATATTTTATGTTAAATAATTGATATGAACGGTTTTTATCCAAATTTTTTCTTGAAAATAATTCTGTACAACTTGTGTTGTACAGTTAATGTAAGGGATGATGAGGGTGGACCATATGAAGTTAAATCTATAGTTTTTAATTAGTCTGGATGCGCCTGTCTCGTACTGAACATACATTATTTGACTGGCCGCAACTTTGGCCGCAGAATTGGCCGCACAAAAAACTTGGCCGCCTAGTGCGTTGGGGCTCTAATTATACTTTCATTATTAATACCCTTATCAATTCACCTTATCGTCTAACAATTAAAAACAAATGTTACCTCATTACTATTATTATAGAATTCATTGTTTGTAAATAAACACTAGCATTATATAAATATTTGTATGTCTATTTATATTGAACAATCTTTCTATTTAGTATTTATTTCAAACAGGTAATAATACACACCATAATCACATTTAATCAATATATGAGTTGTAAATTGATAAGAAATTAGCAAATTTGTTCTATTAACACGATTATTGATTTTATATATTGAAAAACTAAAAAACCTTGACCTCTCTTCTTAACTGACGTAAACAATCTTAATTTAAAAAAAAACAACAAAAAAAAAAACAACTGTTATGTCTAATGGAAAATAATAAAAATATGCATATTGAAAAAAAAAAAAATTGTTACGTTGCATAATTTTGTATAGATGGTATACAATTATAAAAACAAAATTTATAATTTACAAACATAAACATATAAAACTGACCTATAATTCAGTTGTATTATTATTATTTATTTATTATTGAATTATTACAAAACCGAAATAAACAACAACAACAAAAAGGAATCGTAATAAATAACAACCACCCGGGGTGAAATCTATGAATTTCTAATAAGATTTTTGTAAAAGGGGGTTGAATAGAATTTTCTATACAGAGTGTCTCACGTTACGTAACTCACATAATAAACGTTCACGGTAGAAAAACAAATCAAGAATCTAAAGGGTAAACCGCTTGTAACTCCTTTAAAAAAAAAAAAATAACAAACTTTGGGATATCCATTGAAACTATTGGAAGAAATACACGACGTACGCGACTATACGCGTTAAATATGTGCCACACGGTAGATCTTTTAGAGAATTTGTAAAATGCTTTATTAGCATATTTAGTATACCGCAAAAATCATCGAAATAGGTACATTGCTGAAAAACAAGCATTAACCAATCTTATGGCTTGCAAATAAGTTGAAGTGAGATAGAAACAAAACACGCGGTCAGAGGGCGTTTCTCTCGATCTCACTTCAACTTATGTCAAAGACGTAAGATTGGTTAATGCTTGTTTTACCCTATCTACCTATTTCCAAGATTCTACCGATATGTTTGTAAGCATACAAATTATATGAGCAACATATCGAAAAAGAAAGTACCTAGTTGTTGAGACGTTGCCCATTAAATTCTTGAAATTTTTTTGGTAGTTTAATGCATAAATAATGAGTTTGCGGGGACGTACACTTTTACATGAAACATCCTGTATATTCTCCAAATAATAAGTCTAATCTAAGAATAAATATAAACAATTTATTGCCAAAACAACTGATACAAATTTGTTGTATAGCTACTCTAATTTTGTTCAATTCTTATCTTATCCTCCTTTTTGTATTTGCATAGTCTTATATAATTCTTATTTTACTATAACAACAAGATTAGAATAAAGTTTATTATTAATATTAAAAATAAAAAAAACTATGCATAGACCAAAAGATTGATTATAGATAGTCCTATGCAGCTGAAATATAAAAATAACCTTCCCGTTTTTTGTTGTTGATGCCAAAAACCTATTTATCTACCATCCCCCTTTTTATTTATTATACATCAAATAATTTATATTTACTGAATGATTTAGTAAAAAGCTTTTAAATAAATTTATCCTTTCAATTTAATATAAATAAAGCATCATTATTTTGAATGGGATGACACCCCCTTTATTTG
>JAZBGY010001964.1:0-14763 GCA_037414755.1 Lydus trimaculatus
GAGTCTATTTCGACACACTAGCCAGTGTCGAAATAGCGCTATTATAGACGCAAAATAGAAAAAATCTATTTCTTCTCTAAAGGTTAATAGTTGTATATGGTAAAGGACGTCTTATTATTCTACATATTTCACCTTATGCTTTTATCAGTTCATTCAATAAAAACATTTTTTTATTGACATCATTGAAAACTTTCTAATAAAAATTGATCACCTATTGACCAAGTCAGAAAAATTCGTCATCGTTTCAATAGCTGTTGCAAAATTAAACTAACAAAGGCCACTTTAACTGAAGTATTCTAAACTGCACCTCTATAGCAAAGTACAAACTTCAATTGTATTAGCTATCACGGTAGCTTCAGCTGATAAAACTGATGCATTTAAGTTAAAAAATGTTGATCCCAAGTAGCGTTCATTGGATGTTGAAAAATTAGGCTCAGGTCCTAACTTCATGAACAATGACTTTGCTATAATTTTCTGCCTATTATTAATTTTTCCTTAAAATACGTGTGATAACTATCGGAAAAAATGTTTATCATTTCAATGGTTATTGTGAAATTTATATAAAAATCTATTAGAAAAATATAAATACTTGAAATCAGATTTTTTAAAGATATTCAATGATATAAAAGGCACCATCTCGTCAAACTTTTCATAGATTGCAATCATTCACTAAAATGCAAACTTCTATTGTATTAGTGCTTGTATTGGCCTTAATTGGTACAGCTTTTGCTGTACGAAGGGTAAATATTTTATTTTTCATCTTTGCTCCACCATTTCTAAATCGTATAATTTCAGGAAGGGCTAAATTTCCGTAATTTATACAAAGAACCCTTACCAGGTGTAAGACCAGGTCATCCAGGTCGTATTATCAATGGTCAAGAAGCTGAACCGCATTCAATCCCTTACCAAGCATTTCTTGAAGTCTACAGTTTATTTTCGGCATGGTATTGTGGTGGTTCATTGATATCAACAAGGGCGGTTTTAACAGCTGGCCATTGTGGTGATGGGTAATATTACATTTATTCAAAAATCTTAAACATTAAAATTAAATTTGTCTTTCGTAATTATAGTGGCCTAGTCGCTCATATTACACTTGGTGCCCATAATGTTAACGCAGCTGAATCCAGTCAACTTAACCTAGTAGCAACCGATATTGTTGTTCATTCTGATTATAACGAAGCTCTTATCATCAACGATATTGCTATAATTCGTTTATCAGAAGCTGTTGAATTAAATGACTTTATCAAACTCGTACCATTACCAACAACATCTGTTAATACTTATGAAGGTGATGAAGGTATAGTTAGTGGCTGGGGTTTAACTAATGGACATGGTACTACTATTTCAAGTGTCTTAAGATGGGTATCGAATCCAATCCTTTCAAATGCCCAATGTAGTCTTACTATGGGACCCATACCATCTTCACAAATATGCCTGTCAGGTGAAAATGGACATTCATCATGTTCCGGTGACTCTGGTGGTCCACTTACTGTTGATGGAACTCAAGTTGGTATTGTTTCTTATGGTATCGTAAATTGTCCATCCGGATATCCATCTGTTTTCACCAGAGTTACAAGCTTTTTGGACTGGATCGATGAACAATTGTAAATTCATTAATGTAGATTCGTTATAACAAATTAATAAATATATTTGCGTAAAATAAATTTTAGCATTTATTTACAAAGTTTTCATCTGTTTTCGGCTTTAGTTATTTTCACTGGAGACTTCAAAATCTAATTCATGAAAAAATGATTAATCATAGAGTTACTGTGAAGCTAGTCTTAAAATTTGTCACAGAACCCTCAAAGTTACTTTAAGGACAGCTTTATTCATCGTAAACAGTATTCTGCAGAATGAAATATCGAAAAGTATACTCTTATAGACAAAAACAAAAACACATTACCTATCCAAATTTTGTTAATAAAATTGCAAATAAGCGAACGACTACTATACCAGCCATTATTCTTGTTGTAAGTATCAAGAAAGATTTGAAAAGCGATTGAATGTGGTTTAGCTTCATGGCCACCAATAGTTCTACTGACTGAACAAACAAACTAAGAAAACATTGTAATAAGAGTAGAATTTTGTTACAGCTGAATGTAAATTTGGGTTGAAACATTACCTTAGCGACTACATGCACCAAACCGATAAAAGTAATAAATACAATAGAAGCGGTTTTCATGATTTCGACTTGCGAATGAATAAAAAAGCTCAGCACACGATAATCTATAAAATGATGAGAAGAAACAACAAGCAGATTTGACTGAAGAACTTTAAACGAACTATAGAAACAACTCACATTACTAAAGCCCTAGATCCTTGTTTTCTTGGTTAGGACATTGGACGTTAGGAGAAATTTGAGGTTCAATCAATACACAAGTATGTTCATAGAGACTTAACAAAAAAAAAGATTTAACCTTATCAGTTTTCGTCTTGCAACATTCTAATCGATGCAAAGGTAGATTTCATTTTAATTATTCACTCTTGTTAATATTTGGTGTTCGTTGGCTACGTCTTTAAAAATTAATCAAATTATTTTGCACAATAATGATAATTATCATTATTTGAATCAATAAATGAATTTTTGAAATATGATAGTTCCGTTGATGATTTCATCTTGATTGATACGATGACACTGACGAAACTGGGCGAATATTTTAATTAATGAATCTTCTAATTATGTCCCAAATTCTAATTATGTTTAATAAACCATTAACTTATAATAAGATTTATCATGACAAGTGATTTTTATATTCAATGTTTAAAGAACCGACTGCAGAACTCATTAAATTTACTAATTAAAAACTTTGTAAATTACATCGATGTTATTTCTAATAGATGTTTTCACAATTAATATTAACCCAAAAAACAAGAAGAAAACGAAACAATAAATAAATCAGTAAACGATAATAATCGAAAGGAAAGATAATGACGACGAGATGATGAAGCTTTCTAGTAAGGAAATTGATTTATGTATGAGTATTTTAAATCAGTCCAATGTAGGTACTTCCTTTTTTTCTTTGTTTTTGTTTAGAACAAAATAGAAATAGAATCGTAGAACCGTAATGGCAATGTTCTAGTTCTCTCGTTGTTGGACTCCCCCAGGTGCAATATTCCACGGACGTAATCTTACGAAATGAAAATTTCTCCAGGTTGTGCTATACTTGTCTGAACTGCATTCAGCATTAGCTTTAAATGTTCAACATTTTGCGATTGTTAACAAATTTTATTGTTTAAATATCGGTTTTCAATAATTAACTGAATGTTAAACTTTCGAAAGGACGTTTTCGCCAAAAATTATGGACAATTCAATTTGATCATAAGTATTAATCTGTTTTATAAAAAATAAAACAAACTGTTATAACATTGACCATAACATTAGATGCCTTACAGCAAACACTACAGTTACGAAACAGAGCTTTATGACACTTGAAATCCTCAGGGGGCTATGCTGTAGACATCTTGCCAAACAATATGTCTAAATGCTATCTCTACATACAAACAACCACACACATGTAATACTTTGTTCCCTTTCTATCTAGTTATTTCTGTGTGTATGTGCCATCTCTTTTATGTCCGAAAAAAAAATAACGTTGCTTTTATCCTTTAAAGTGATCCTTTGAAAACTGTCAACACAAGATGAACAAGTCAAAACGAGACACTACAGGAATTCTAACACAGAAACGGAATACCACTCTTATATATATACGAAAAAGATTTTTCTTTTCTTCAAATACTTTGGAAAAACATTCACGATTTTTCCAAAGATGTAAATATAAACAAACGACAATGAAACACATAAAGACCGATCGTTGGGAATATAGCCAGATCAATCTATTTATGCCATTTTCGCTATTATTCTGTATTCTTATGGTTTGATAGTTTTTCAATAGGCAGATGGTCGTCATAGTTGTTGATTGAAAGACTAGGATCCACCCTTGGGAACTACCCTTCGAATTTTTATTCAATAAATAGATTGTTGCCGCTTATTGTTTGCACAACAAAGCTTATTTTATGATCAACTGTAAAAAGAATCTGCTACATTTACAGATATTCAAAGCTAAATAGAGAAAAAAAAGTTGTATACCTATATCAAAGTTAATTTGAAAATACGGTATAGACAAAGAATTTTATCAGATAGTTATGTTTGTGTCTTAATTAGATGGTAGGTAGCTTTGGCGTTGTAGAACTTTATGAAATACTAAAGTTGTTTTATAGATAGAGGGGACGACTACTACCATCAATTCGCCCTTAAGGCAACAACATCCTAATTAATGTTTGAAATCGTTGTTACCTATGTGATTGTGTAAGTAAATCTCTTTTTGCCTTCAATCCATAAACGAAAACATGTACTTAACTGTTATTATAATAACAGTGAGTAAATTCTATATAAACTGTACTGTGTTACAAGTCCAGTTTTGTTCTATAATAGAACCTTAGGCATATACTTAATGAAGCCGACGTTCGCTTTAATTAGTCTATTACATGAAACCGTGCATGTCCTATTTATCCAAAACAAAACGTCAAGATCCTTTCGTACCATACATACCACATATTTGATTAATAAATGGTGTGTGTAACAATACCAGAATCCTGTCTTTAGGCAACAAAAACTTTTTTATTTATTCCCACATATACATCAAAATTTAATCTCTAAATTGAAGGAAATCAACTGAAATTTTGCATGAATACCGGCATTATGAAGAAATTTTGTTAGTCGTGATGATAAGACACTCACTATATAAAGAGAATAACTGGAATAACTTCTATATAACACCCTCATACTTGAACATAAATAACTCACAGTACGCTAATGAAGCATAGTTTGTTGACAGCATAAATGGAATGTTGAACAGAAACGAAACTACAAGAACAATACCGAAAAGCAAAAAAATGTATTTTTCGAAATAAAGCAACCCCTATATAATAAATTTTGAAATATAATTCAGAATTGAATAGAACACCTACTTTTACCTAGATAGAGAATGAGTGTGTGAGTGGGAAGACTTGTACAAAAGAATTGCTCGTATTCTCATTTTGATTAAGTACGGCATTTTTATCTCTCCTATTTTGTTTTTTGTTTTTGTTTTTTTGTTGTTGCTTTGGTAGTTGTGAGAAACATGAAATCACGCCAAAACACCACCAAACGAGTTGGTGCAATGAGTAATTCAGATCTCGACACTGTTTATGCATGATTTATTATACGTTTTCCATAACACACATACACATATAAAAATATAAAAGAGCATTGAAATATATTTCCCTACTTCTTTCTTATTTCTTTGAATTTAGTCTCTCTATGGGGGGTAGAAAAGCTTTGAATTACTTTGTGCGATTTATGTCTTTATATCTAAATAAAAACCAAACGGATTGCTATATATTAAAGTCGTCCAGTAAATTTCAACGTTTTCAACATTTAATCATCACGAAATCGACGATTTCAGCCAAATTTATAGCATCACGTGACTTACGATTCTACAATTTGTATTAAACTGAAACAATTGAATTATTATTTTCCACAATTTTACTACATGAGATAATTGCTAGTGAAAAAAATAAAATTAAAGACCAATTATGACACCATTCAAGCTTAAATTACATAAGATAATTCATCATAATTAAAGAATTTATTAAACGATCCAACAACCCTTCAACCACACATTAATTATCCAAATTAATTGCGTATAATTTGATCAATTTAAAAACTATATTTTGCATTAAATAGACAAGTGTGTAAAATCAATTGGCAGTGATTTTATTTATTGTTTAAACAACAACCAGTAAAAAAAAACAATACAATACAATAATTAGTGTTAATAAATATTTATTATATGGGGTGTAATAAAAGCCCGCATGTCGTTAAGTTTAAATAGCCCTCACATCATAATTGGATATTGTAGGACTTTAACTAAATCTAGAAATTCCCAAAGGACCAGTTACACACTGTCACCATATTATAACTTTTCTAGTTGACATTATTAACTCTATATATATGTCATATGTGTGATCTTATCATCATCATTAATCATCAACAATGCTTTAATTTAATGATTTTGAAAGAAGATTATCACTTTTTTTCTATCATAAAATTGATAAATAATAAAAGAATCTTTTTTTCGTTCTTTTTCATTCGGGGTGGTATCTAAATTTATTCAATTCTTGTATGTTGCGACATTTACTGGAACGTGCCGTATTATCAAAATTATTGATATTACGTGACGATAATGGTAAAGTCGACAACAAGCTGACGACGAATAGAGTGAGTTTCGTCTATGGAAAATTCATTAACTATAACTGACATTAGTAATGCAGTAAACTTAATGAGAAACTAATCTCGATTATACAAAATGTTTATTTGAAATAACAACTTGATCATGAGTGTGGAACAAACAAAAGAACAATAGAAACAATAATATTGAAAAGTTCAATATTTAGTAAGAAACATAGAGAGAGATAGAGACAGACAGAAGGCAACAAAGTTTGAAGAATTCGAAAATCATAGGAAATTCAATTTAACTTTGACAATTCATACAAAAACAAAACGAAAACTAAATAGGGATATGTTATGGGTTATGGGATAGAAGAAGCAACACACACAAAAAAATTTGGAAGAATGGCCGGAAATTGACGCCATTACTATTTGAAATTCTTAAAGTAGTTCTAAACATACTTATTGTTACTATCATACCATTAATCATTATGTGATGCATTTATATAATGAATAAAGGAAAATATATATAGAAAATATCAAATTGAGATGTCTAAAGATTGGTTTATACGAAGCGTTGCAAAGCGATTTATTAAAGTCGTTCGTATACGATGACAATTCAGCTTGAAAATCAACGAACAATTAACTTGATTGCTTGCATGTCACTTTAAAACGGATTTACTTATGGATATTAGTCTATGAACAAAAAAAAACGTTTTAATACAGTAAAACATGCAACTCTTCAATAGTGTGCCATATAGTAGTTCGAAAATTACTTTGTAACTTACGACAATAATTCAAAAATCATTAATAATGTTATTGTATTTGTGTTTATCTTGTCATTTGTGCAGTTTCACCACTTGTTGCCACCACAGCCATCTATCCTAATACTCCTACTCAACCTTCAGGATACTGAAACAATTCCTGTGTCGCTGGAGTTGGGTTAATCATGATCGTGTCGATATTCTTGTCAATCAAACAAGAGCTGGATGCAGTACAAGAGCTGTATGTATATGTAATAACGTTGGTCCAAGTAAGTACAAAAACTCATCGAAGTTTCTAAATAATTTCAAACAAATTTCAACAAAATTAACACTCCGCTATAGTGTTTTCTATACACGCAAATACAACAAAACAAGAACTTTCCCCAGACTTAAATACAATTGATTCGAAACCTTAGAACTGTAATCCGTGTAATAACTGACAAACTAAGCACTACACAAGCTTCCTGCTGTTCACAACACAATACCCCAATCCTTATCAACTTGCTAACATTATACAATAATTTCAAAAGTTTTTTTTCTATATCTCACCCTCTCTAGTTAGATGTTTATTATTATTATTATTATTATTATTACTTCATCCCTCTATAGTTTTTGACAACAAAAAGACGAGTGTAAAGAGCAAGTGATTATCCCAGATTAAACTACAATTACATTCTCAAAAGGGTCAAAATAGTAATTTTGTAGAGTGTCAGTCAAATAATAGTTGAAAATTTCAATAAATTTAATCAAGTTCGAAAAGAATTGTTTATTAAACATATTGTTATTGATTTTATTAATTGGTGCAACAATCTATAACATATCCGTCTTATAAACTGGAAATACTAGCAGCAATTATCAACTGAGACAAATAATAATAATAACAGATTATTATAGTTAAACTACTGGTTTTTATAATTAGTTATGGTTGAACGGGTATAGAAATGCTGTAGCTACTACAACTCAACGATATTTATAATAACAGTTTTGTAGATTGCTTTGAACAAGTACAAGAAAAAGATAATCTCACTACTACTGTGTTGTTTTCTACTATCTTTATTTAAATTAATTATTCACAAAAAGAAAAAACGTAATACAGAATTTGTAATCCTCTGTTCATACCAAAATTGAGAATTTTAATTTGTTTACATTTCAGATGATTCAATTGTTGGTTGTAATCTTTTTTTCTATTGATGTAAGACTGCAAGTCAACATCAAACAAGACTGTCTCGTGGGTATCCTAAACCATGCATAAAACCGACTTGAGAGGTCGGAAAAGTTGTTTTTTTCTTATTTTAAATATTCTTAAGTAAATGATGATTCTACACAGAATAAGTAAAACTCATTTCCTGTTAGAGACCGTTTCAGACATTAATGCGGAGTGTTTCCGGTCCCGAAAACAGACTAAAGACTGTAAATTTCTCTAACATTCATAAAAATACTGATAAATTGTTTGGAATTTTTTGTAACCACGCATTATTACAAGAACATGGCACAATAATCTGTGTTAGAGTTAAGTCGACCGAGTTTTATTAGACTAAGTGTATTGTACACAAATTCAAGATATTGAATCAAACAAGCTTCGCTTTTAGGATTGCACGGTTTACCGTCCAGGCGGTAGACACTCTTTACCTCCAGCATGACTTTTTGGTCATGATTTCGGGACCTTTTGTATTACCAACATAACGGATTTCGAATGTAAATATAGCCCAATAAATTACAAAGCGTGGTTATAGACAGCGATTTCATTATAATATTTGCCATTTGATAATAGAAAACATTATTCTTATCTCGTATTGCCATTTTTACAGTGCTGAATGTAACATAAAAACTTAAGTATGACCAGGGGCGGATTTACCATGACGCTAACGATGCTACTAGCGTCGGTCTCCAAACTGCTATGATTTCTCCTAAAGTAATCGTAAAATGTAAAATTTTCCACTAAAGCTTTCGTACAATTAATTGTTATTATTATTTTCTATAGCTCAGGTTCTTTAGCTTCCGGCCGCAAATAGGATAGATCTATCGCTGAGTATAACTGTTAAGTTGGTAAAGAATAAGGCCTCCTAAACGCCAAATTTATTTCCTGTACTAAAGCATTGAGTGCCCACCAATTTGAAGCGGTCTTGCAGTCCACACGTACGCCATTCCGTATACAGACCGATTTACCACACCCACGTGTGGACGGCTCATAAGAACTGGGAATTAAACAAATCGTGGTTCTTGTATTCAATTCCTGAATATAGAAGAGTTTTTTGTTCGTATATGTATTAGAATTATGTTAATGTATGATTATGTGGATATGTGTGGCGAAATAGTGGTGGTTTAGCGGTTGAGCCATCAATGATCATTGCTATTACAAGTCATCCTCTCTACTAGATCTGATTTTATCAAAGTACACACACACCCACACATACACATCCAAATATACACACATATCGTACATTAATCTATTATACAATCATTATATAACCACTATCACTATTACCACCACCCTCTCATGTCAACCAGTGACGTTAACAAGCACAATTCCGATTTGAAATGTCGGAAATGGTATCGTTTCAACTCTTTATCAAACATTATATTATTAATCATCATCATCTAGGTTTATATTAGAGTAGATTGACGGCGTTGTGATAAAATAACACTATTAAATTAATTGTTTTCGATATATCTATCAGAAAAGGAAATATACGATAAATCAGTTGATTTGTAAATGTATAGATGGGAAGTTAAATAATGGAAATTATTGATAACATTAAGACACACTGTAGATAATGTAAAACAATAAAGTCTCTATGTAGACATGTCTATAATGAATTGATTGACTTATATTATCTTGCTCCATTTCCCTCCGTTATATGATAATTTTATTATCAGACAAGTTCTTGAAACTATTTGCTAAGAAAACTCTTCAACAACGTTTTCCACGTTGTCACTTTATTGCTTTAAATTAATGTCAGCCAAGTCGAATTTGGTGATAAATATACAGAATTGATGGCACAAACAGACAAATAATCAATAATTTAACAAATTTTTGTTTAATTAATACGAAAACCATAATAACGTGCTTGTTTTTCATCTGATTCCTATTGCAATAAAATATGTTGGCGATTTTTGTTTTTCTAATAAAAACTTTATCATTTCTATCCCAATCCCTGATAGGAAATTAGTTATAATCACCCCATATTTTAGGAATATCTAAAATTGAAAGTTTCTATCTAGATAACATTTATATTTATCCTCGATTTAATGGAAGGCAAGGAAATATAAAATTGTTTAATCACTTCTAAATCCAGTGCATAAGTGTTCTTATCCCTCTCTATCTCTACAACAATATCCAACTTAGATTAAACTAATACAGGAAGCTTTGAATTTGTAAACAATTATAAAATTTATAACAGGAAGTTCAATATTTCACCTGAACTTCTCGATATGAATTTGTAAATTTAAATTGAGAGATTCTAATCGAGTTGTTGGAAAGTTTCTATCTTGGATGTCTTATTATAACATAAAAACTAGATATAGATGGAAGATGTTAATTCCCATTATCATTATCGCTAAAGCTTTTGTCATATTGTCCCCATCAAGTACATAAAATTGTTCTTTAATGATCATTACAGCTTGCAGTGTAATTTTTTCTTTAGTATTTGCTCATTTATTTGTGAATTATTAAACAAAACATCAAGCCTACAATGTAGATTCCATTGAAGTCACCATTCCGGTTTTGATGTCGGCACTTCCAACAACAACAATAACAACAAAATGACAAAACTGTAATTATTAATATACATCCAAACTTAATCGACCATTATTAATATTTATCATCTTGACAGACAATATACAATTGTTGCGTTTCAATGGTGGAGCGTAACACAGGGGAATTTATAAAATTTCAACTTACCTGCCTGCCCATTAGTTTTGGTAGGCGTTCTAATTACATATCTACAGCACAATATGTAATTAAATTAATTGTATTTAAATACCCTGTTGTCGTTTTTTTCTTTTGTTGTTGTTAAATTTTAATAAAATTACGTTATTTTTTTTTGTAATTATATTTGATGGGAAAAGTCTACAGAGATGTAAGTTATCGGTCTTGATTAAAATATGGTTATGGTATAATTATAGGGCGCATTTTATATTTCAATTATTAACATCAGTTCGTTTAATAAAAGGTGTCAAAATTTGTGAGGTGTTAAATTACATCTGTACCTGTAGATATTATGTTTTAATTCTCCCATCTACCTTTGTAGAAGCGACAACAACAACAACAACAACAGCAGGAAATGTTTTTTTCCTTTATGAATTCAAGGTATTTAATTTTATTAAATTAAATTTTATACATTTTTTTAGAAAATATGTATGAATTACATGAATGTTATTAAGTATAAAATTGAATCGACGAGGGGGTAAATAAATATCGTGAGTAGACATAATGGAAATGAATTATACAAGAAAAACCCTTAGATAAGCTATACCGTTTCCCTTTTAGGGATCGCAGTGGAAATGTTAATCATTGATACAATCTTTTCACAACATATCCTAATTGTTCATCTGAGCATTATGTAAAGTATTCAATGGCAACTGACAAAAAATTATCAGTTTCTTATACATACCGGATGTTCCAGTAAGTTGAACCTTGTCCACTTTAGTATTTTTGTTATTTTAAATTGTTTAACAATCTCTCGATTCTATGGCAGCTAATAGAAAAATTAAGTTCTTTTATAGACAAGATCTAGTTGTTCGGTGGTTCAAATTTAATTTAGTCGACTTGACTCTAATATGGCGAGATAAAGCATTTACACTGCTGTTTCACCTAGAGAATGCTAACGAACGGCCTAGATAGTCCACCAGTTTTTTTTTAATGTTTACAGAGTGATCCACAACTTCCCTAATTTTAAATAACCACTTGCTTAAGATAGCAGGTGTAATGATAAAATTATTGCACAACAACTAAAACTTAAAGAAGCATATGTTAGTAACTAAATCTCCCTAGTACCTAGTAAAGCCAGGCTTCCAAAATACGAGTAAACTTACTAGAAACCTGGATTCACTCTTATACGACCAATACAAAAGCACAATGAAGCCTTTATTCTACACAAACAATAGACCAACTATAATGTTTGCCGAATTGGGGATGATGAACATCCCGTGTTGGAAATCATCTCAATCTCGATCTCTGTTTTTATACATCTACTATCACAAACTTGATAGTTATAGTCAGTCATCAAGAATGTTAGAAAAGTCGTTAAAAACAACAAGTCTCCCAAAAAAAAAAGACGATTATTGCTTGTTGTTCGAATGACAAATCTACTAATAAGAGTTTAGGGACCGTAATTAATGAGACACGCTATATATCCACAATGGAGCTCTTTAATTTCACCAACCATTTACTACAAAACATACGGAAAAAAAAGGTTTCTGGAGACGAAATTGACAGATATCGTACCATTACTTAAGTTATATTGATTGGAAATTTTTCTCAATTTCAAGGAAAATAAATTCGACTCATTTTCAAATTATCCAATCCATAATAACCGTTTTAGAATCTGCGGCGTTGTTTTTTTTTTTGCCTTCTTTTAATCACAAACTATAATTAATTGGATTAAATTTATATTGACCGTAACCAATAAAATCGACCATTTTAATAAAACGGTATACCTAGTACCTGCGTGTGTGAGTATATAGGGAAAATGGGATCAATAGATGTGCAACCGATGGGAAAAAGTTAGTACGGTCCGTTAAACATTTTACGAAATTAGAAGTGGTATTATATGGTAGTAAAGGGTTAGTATGTTGTATGATAAAGGATCAATGACCACCCCTTTCTATATAGCGTATATTTATATGGAATAGGCAGTAGTGATATAAATGGATCTTCCCCATCATTTTTTTTTTGTTTCAGTGGAAAACACAGATTTCATTATTGATAGAAAGTCTTTTATGTTCCAAAATGATTAACAAGGCTTGGATACTAAAGGATGCACTCTATTTACTCTTTTACAGTATTGTTTGCATTTGCAAAAAAATAATCAAATAACGTAATTGCTTTGTAACGAAACAATGTTGATGTTGCCATCATAATTTCCATTATTACAAGTTAACGACATTCAATTAAAACCAATTAAGGCATTCCAGAAGTAGAGTAGACGGTCAAAAACCCAACTCGTTATACAAATTACAAAATAAACGGCCTTAAAATTTTAGAATATCCCATCCTGTTGATACAAATTACAAGTCAAATAGTAAAATGCTTAAATTACATGTTTATTTCTATTTTCATCTGTAGAATCTCAAGAGTTTGAGTTGTTTCTTTTTTGAAAACTTTCAACAATAAACGGAATATATTCGAATGGAAATGACGTTGATACTTATTACAGGAAATGAAACACTTATCCGTCATGTATATTATAACAGAAAACAAAAGCTAGATTTAAATATGAAATTTCTGGATTTAATTAAAGTCGCACCGGTTTCAATTTTTAATAAAACTTGCCCATATTCAAATAAATATTGTTTTAATTTAACTGGTAGAGAACTCATCTTGATGCTAATTTCGAAAATCGATCGATCATTAGCTTACAGGTTCAGTTAAACTTAAAAACTATGTAGAAAAACTTGTAGATTCATTAGCTTTAGTTATGGTGTTGTAATTAATTACCTGTTCGGTAGAGATATTTGCATTATTAATATAGATACGTGGTGCATTTTGATTTATGCATTATTTACGTGTAAAACTTTAATATATTCAATGTTGTTGCCCAAATATAAATCACGATCAATTAATTTTTAATGTTTTCATAACATTAACATGATAAAAGCGCTAAAAATGGGCGCAATCAGACAAATTTAATCAAATAAATTTTATTTGTTCATCTACGCTTTATTAATGAATTAATGTACTCTAAAGGCACATTTTAAAACTAAACAACAAATATAATTCTCGTAAAGTACACCCAGATGGATGTAAAAGTCTAAGATTTTACAAAATTAATGTTTTGTAGATGTATAGCAGTGTTATTTTTATTGTTAATAGTTGTGTTATGTAAATTATTTTAATTGCTTCATTATTCTTTATTTCTTTACATTATTATAGTTTTATCAGTAGGTACACGTTATATTTCAGCTCGATTCTCATTAAAATTGCGCTTTACTTTTCATTAATAAAATGTCGGTTATTCTAATTAAAAATAAATTAAGTAGAATTGTAAATATTGATCCAATTACAATCACAATGGTGTAGACTCGACTATATAGTAAAACAAATTTGACTTGACTGTTTTGAGGGAAATACTAAAAACTTGTCTCTGTTGTTTTCGATTTTGTTGGTCAAGCTCAATACGATCCACTATACATTTTGCTCTGTAAGTTTCACGTCCAAACAAAGAGATTTTATAGCTTTCAAGAAATACGTGAGAACATACCAATGATAGAACTTTAAAAGACGCTGGAAAAACTAGTCGTTTTATTGTTGCAATAAAGAAGATACAACAAATACGATTAAGGTAAACAAATAAATGAAATACATCAAGGAAGATGGTGTGAATAATGGGATAATAAACTGTAATTTGCCGTATTCCAGGCACAAGGCTATTCTTTAAAAGTAAATGTATAATATGGAAAATTGAAATCTATAAGAATATCTATGTATGTATATAGGTATAGTTTGTCCCATGACTTAAGAAATCCAGTAAAATAATAAAAATTAGTGTACAATAGATACAGAAGCTAGGACTTGATGGAAATGGTGAAATATTGCCACCATAAATAAATATTTAAAATTTGTCATGACCA
>JAZBGY010001966.1:0-14751 GCA_037414755.1 Lydus trimaculatus
TTGTCGATTATCTCTGAACAGATTGTTTATTTTACCTCACTAAAGTCGGTGATGTTTGTGTTTCGTTATATTTGAAAACAACGAAGAAATCACCCTCTTGGTCTTATACTAGGGCAGTACTAATCTTGCTTCTTAAGCGCCCATTAAATCCATCAGGTTTTTAAAAGCAATAAAGCACTTAAATAAAAAACGAAATAAATTTAAAAAAATCAATAAATAAAACATGAAAGTGTGATGCTATGAACATTTATCATTTCTAATTTTGGCCTTCCATGTTAAATAAAAATAAGTGGGAAAAAACGTGAGTAGAAAGCTTTCATCAATTTTAAGGCAGGACAACAAATCAACGATATCACATAGCGTTTTATAACATTATCAAGGGATAAAAAGACCCTATTGTTCATTATTTGCTACATAACAGATCACAAAAGAAAATAACCGTTAATTGTATCACATTCAAGTAGATTTGTTATTTTCCACAACTAAAGTTAGAAATTAAACAAAAAAGTGATTAATTCTTTGTAAATACCGCTATCCTGAAAGCTAACTAAATGATGTATGCCTTGACACTGTCTGGAATCCTTTTCGTTACAAAATTGATGTAAAAATAATTCAATTTGTATTGTCTTGAAATTTGAAATAAATCTTTATTCCGGAAAATTGGAAATACTTTCATAAGCAAGGCGAGAAATGTGTGGTCGGATTTCCACACGCTTTCCAAACTTTAAGCTATAACAAGTTCTGGAACAACATTACAAATTGTCTCTGTATCTTTACTTTGAAAGATCGAATATTTCATTAATGTTCTCGAGCTTTTTCTTATTGAACTTGAATGAAAACGTCTGAACTGTTTTCAGGTTTCAGCTGAAACAGTTTAATTACAAGTCAAGCGCAATAATAAATGAATACGAAATAAACTAATAAGAGAAAAAGTTTTCAGGCTTCCACAAGTTTGGACGAAATAGAATTTCTCGATTTCAGTTCAACTAAACTGAATTAGTCTTTATTTCAGGTTTGGAGGGGATTCATGAAAACTTTTTAGAGAATTGGCCATCTATACAATTACGTTTTTTGGAATTTAGAATAACCGGAAAATGCATAAGCGTTCTATAAAATGTCCTTAAAGGTTGTCTGAAGGTTCTATTTTAGCAGAAAGCTTGTTTTCAGGTATGTGAAAGTTCTAAGAATCTTTTATAAATCAATAACATCACAAGTAAATGTAGACCAGTTTACTGAAAGTTTGGTTACAATAATAGTATAGGTTGCATATCCTGAAGCATTTGCTGATATAGAAATGGTTTGTAATACGTTTCCCTGAAAATTTATAACCCAAAATGTGTGAGTTGGTTATGGCTTTTCATTTTACTACTATTTCGTAACTTATAGGAAGATGAGCTTGAAGCTTTAACAAGCTTGTAAAGTTTGCAGAAAATCCCTGAAAACAGATAAACCAAGATACCTCAGCTTACATTACTGATAATATGTATAGTAGAGCTTCCCGTTAATTGTTATCATTGAAAATGTTTCCAAAACTAAAACCACCTTCATAAATTCATTTAATCGAAACACTTAGTCTGTAGATTATTCACATAAACGGTAGAAGCTCAAATAACTTTGATTTCCAGGAATTAAAACGTGAGAAACTTTCATTTGTTCTCGTCTGGCTGTGTAGTTGGTTTAAATAATGCCCAGGTTTTCCGTAAATCTTTGATAAAACAGTTCGTGAAATTCTGTTAAATGGTTATTATATGGTTCAAAGCTTTTTCAGAAGCATTATTCAACAGTCCCTAAAAAATTTATATCACTTACACTTGACACATTGTTTGATCAAATATATCAAAGACTAACTACCTGAAAACGACTGACATGAATAAACGTTTGTAGTTTTCAGTTGAGTTTCATTAAATTCTCACAAAAAGACCTGAACAATTTACTAATCGTAAGGCTAGAACAGTGACTAGGAATTCATTGAATTTGTTTTAAATCTTATAATTACAGTCATCCAACCAGGGGCGGACTTAAACTGAAACATTTGGGGGGGCTAGCGAAAATTTAACATACAGTTAGTTTATTAGATAATATTTGTTCACTAATTGTATGTAATCTTGAAAAAGTAGTGCTCTAATATTAATCCGATTCTCCGTTGGGTAATGAAAGTCGCTCATCTTTTGTTGCCTACTATGAGAACCCGGCGTTAGAAAGAAATATGATGAGTAACAGGCTTATTTTTGGGGGGGCTAATTTGAAGCACGGGGGCGGCTAAGCCCCCCCTAAGTCCGCGCCTGCATCCAACTGAAAACTACATATACTTAAAGGACAACTATTGAAACTTTTAAATTGAGTTAGTATTGATGATATGTAATACGAATTGTATGTGTATCCTGAAAACTTTTAATGGTCTTTTTGAAACCCTGAACAACAATTAGTTTCAGGTTAAACACTATCATTGAGTTAAAGGGATGGCACATAAAATTAACAACGCCGTCGCCAATTCCAACGTGGTTTCGATCATCGTACTCTATGTGGCGTTAATTCAGTAGATGCGCGTCTTTCACCATAAACAGACGCTGAATCAGTAGCGTACAGCGTTTGACGATTAAACTTTATCGCAATTGTTTTCAAAACTTTTTAACAGCTGTTTTTACCAATTGTGTGATTGTTTAAAATTATAAAGCAGTAAAACAGATATTTTCCAAGATTATGTACGTTTTTTGAGAATTTTTCCAAATTGAAGGTAGGTCAATTTTTGTAATTATTTAAGAATATTTTGATGGTTGTTACCAAGAGCATAACAAATATTGCACCAAGTATAACATCTTTAAGAGCTTTTTTATTAGTTGATCTCATAAAGTCATTTAAATCAATCAAAATTTATTAGTTTAGTGATGTTGTTATAGTAAAAGATTAAAATGGCCTTGAGATAATAAACGATTTCAGTATTTTCTAGAAAAATGCTGAAGACTTCTAAGAAATTTTAAATGTAATTCTCAATAAACTGAAATTTGTATGTACTTTGGTATGTTTTGGTGAAACTTATAGTGTTTTGGACAAAACAATCTGATCTAAAATTAACAGACCTTAGAAACTGTTGAAACGGTTTCGACTCAATATTAAATGCTGTTACTGAAATGCTTGATTACTGAAAGTAGAAGCTTATTGCTTTCATGTTTATATTTGAATTGTTGAATAATGTTTACCAGTCTAAACTATCGTATCGACAAGAAGATTTCGGCTTGAGTTTTTATCCCGGTCTCTTAGTGTTTCTACTAAAACCCACCAACAGCGGAACAAACTATAATTTAATGACATCAAAGCTTAAACGATCAAACAAAGGTGAATTTCAGGAACCGGTTTTGGCATAAGTAGTTTATCTCATTACAAGGGCATAAACATAGTGAAGGCAAGAAACTTTCCTGTCAGTTTTCCTTTTTTTGGGCTAAAAAAGAACGTGTTTTACTCATGCTTTTACTTTTAGTTTTTCAGTGATTCAACTTTTAGCAGAACTTGAGAAAAAAATATGACACAACTGAACTGTTGCTACACCAACAGTAAAATTCTTTTTATAGGTCCATAAACCGGTTTCAACATGTCAGTCAATAGATCCCACAAGACTAGACTGTAATCCCATCCCATATACCTAATTCTAATTAATTTAACCCCAAATATTACGAATCATAGACCATATAAGTATAATGACGATTACAATGTTGATTATAACCTTAATTTGAGTTCAATGAATGTGCTTCAATTATTTATTCTGCAACATCCAGTTAGAGCGTCTTGTAAATTGTGCCATGCTAATCGTTTCAATCTCCATTGACGCCTTTATAGCCTTTTTAACAGCACCCGTCGTCAGTATAACAATGTAAAGGTGCACTTTTTACACGAACACATTTAGCCGGCAACTTGCTGCCTGTATCAAATTTCTCTTGTGAGTAGCAGCGCAAGTCAGCAGCTTTGAGAGCTGCCAATGCGCCTAGCAACACAGTCAACGCCTGCAATTTGTTCCATGCGAGAGCGTAAATGAATAAACATCCCGTGTAGATGTAGTTTATGGTTAGTTAGTTTGTTGTATGGCGAATACTTGTAAAAAACTCATAATTCTTGGTGCTTTAGTTATAATTGAGTACTATATAAAATATAAAACCTTAAAATTTAAGAAAAGTGCATCACATGTAGGTTCAGCTGATTTATGTTGTCAACTTCGAGACACACAACGCAAATTTGGGATGGCGTGTAGCCCTATGTAGATAATAATCGTAAACAGTGTTGCAAGCGCTGCTGGCAACGCTTGCACCATGTTGCCGACTAAATGTGACCGGGTGAAGACGTGCCTTTACAAACAAAAATTACAAAAAATTAACGTCGATTTGTCTAAAACGGTAAAATTAATAAATTAATTAATTTGCAAGGATAATTAATTATTTAACTACAAAATAAAGGAATAGTGCTCGAAGTGATTCGGTATTTGATTGGATTTTCTAATTGAATTCAATTCATCTTGCGATTTTTGTAGCCGTTCACATTTCAGTGCACTCTTTATAAGTATTTTTTGATTAAATTTAAGGTGGTTTGGTATAAACAAGACTGAAATAGATGTAATTACCTATAAATTATAAAAACAAGTAGTTCTATCTTAGATTCGCTTGTAAAGATATCGTTATAACTCAGAGAAGATGGACTTAGAAATTCTTCTTGTGTCAATACATCATTTCTGACACCACCTGACCACCAAATAGAAAATGAGGATTGTAGTGTTTACAAAATGAACAGAAGTTACTTCGAATATCGGGTGCAACAACGCAATTGTCGGTTGTCATTTATGACCAAAACTATAACTTTAACAATAAAGACGATTTATGTTTCAGCAACTGACCCAGAAAGTACACTATGCTCTAGTATTTCATAAATGTCATTATTACAGTAATAGTCAGGTCAACAATGTTCCAGATAGTAGAATGTACATGTAAATAAAAAGATTTTCGATCATCAAGTCACCACAATTAAAAATAAAGCAAAGAAAAAAATAAACATTTCATTAGTTTAATTGAATAAAACATAACTGACTTTATCGTTAAAAAACAGCTCTTGCACTTTAAATGAGTAAAGTCTTAAATGAAGTTTGAACCACTGCCAAGTTTTATCTTTTTTTTTTATTACGATGTATATTTCGATTGAAAAAGTTGACTTAAAAATAGATAAAAGAGTGTTACTGTTGATTAATTTTCTTCTAACCTTAGAACGTTTGCAAAGGGCGGTTTTGTTAGATAACTTCTCAAGTTGCTGTTGGAGCGAATTAACTATAGTGTAGGTCTATTCTCATCTTTCACATGATGTCTTTAGGTTGTTTAGAATGTTGTTTGTACTTCAATTTCTCTAACTTCCTAGCTCTATTCGTGGGTTGTGGCACATTTCGGTCTATTGTTTTATTGGTATTGGGTTAAGGAATAAGTTCGTGTTGTTTTTATGTTTAACCGTTTTTATATGTGTAATTATTTATTATTATCACTTTCTTAGGTTTATTATTTTCTATAAGAAAAATTTAGTTTTTATTTGCACTTACGGTTTTATACGCTTTAGATAATTGAGGTGAAAATCAACAAAAACGACACCTTCTCTCTACAGGAACTTGCAAAGGGACGTAGTGGCATGTCTTCCTTATGGATTTAGAGAAACCCGGTGTTTGCGTTGTGCAAGCTTCTTTGCTGACATATTTTCGTGACATTTAAGTGTTTCGTTTACTATACAGCAGATATTAATTAAAAAGTTCATTAAAACCATGTAGCAAAGATCACAATTTAATTTTAGACCACTATTAAGACACAGATATGTATCAAAAAAATCTACTTCGTTCCCGTTTGGGATAGTTGCCGAACAATCAGATCTGGCGCAATTTATTGCATTTCACTTTTATTAGAAATGGTCAAAGCCGGTTTCGACACATGTCAGTTACAAGAAACAAATCAAAAACTCCACCCTACCACATTTAATTATTAATAGTCACTTCTAGCAATTTTGACAAGATTAATTCCTACTTAAGGTTCGATTACATTAAGCGACTTTGGTCGCTGGACGCTAACGATTGAGGTAGGACGTACATATCAATTACATACAGGGACTAACAGTGTTGCTACCAAATATCCAGTAAATCCGACAGATAATCGTTAAGTATCAACTCTGCTCCAGTGTTACAAATAATGTAGAAACCATAGCAACACGCGACTAAAATCGCTACACGATTACACTAGACGCACTTGTAGGTATGCACGGTATGCCATTTTGTCTTCTACACGTACGTGCCTTCGTATATAAACCCACACGGTGAAGCTTGCACATGTGGACGGTTCATTATACACAGCGAATTTGATGGCAGCATCTAAAGTCTCCAGAGTCTTGCGACAAAAATAAACCGGTCGTTTATTAAATTCGCAGTCACCGACCGTCCAGCTTCATCCATATTACAGTCAGCGACTAAAGTCACTCAATATAATCGACCCTTTAGTTAACAGGAGATATGACTCTTTTTTAAACTAAAGAATAATGTGAGTTCCACTTGGTTTTTAGATCAAGAAAATTTATATTAAAGGTCGTCTTTAACGAGACTTGTCAATATTTTACCCGAAAATTGAATATTCATGTTCTTAATTTAATAGTTAAATTGATTTACGACCAAAACTGTTGTTTTTTTTTGGTAAATAAAAGGGTGAGAGCAAAAGAATACAGAACTTCTGTAGGAGAGACACTAATGTTGAACTAGTGACATACCGTAAGGTTTTCGTTCTTGTGGTGTTATGTAATTATGTTGTTTACAAGTAAACGAGAGTTTTGTGTTGGGATTTAATTGTATCGATCTCTACAGATCTTCAATTCACTTGATACATCAATGATTAGATTTATATTGAAACTTATGCCACTCACTCAGTGATTTAATGTGGTAAATTGAAAAAAAAGAACCGAATTATTGGAAAACAACAAAATATACGTCTCTTGAGAATTCCGAAAGTTAAATGAAAGAAAAAGTGTTTTTCTTTCTTCTTGTTTATTTTCAGCGAAAGTAATAAAAGCTAGGTAGAGATTACGTGATTGATTATTTATCTTAGAAGTAATATGATTTGGTTTGGTCTTGTTTTAAAGACTCTTAAACACACTCAACTCATTCCGTTCGTAGAATATCCAACTATCAAGATTGGTCCACTAGAACCCATCTACTTGTTCAAAGATTACACCACTACACCTCATCTTCTCCCGAGGGTCTCAAATTAAAGAATAATTTACAAAGATTTTCATAAACTCCACAACAATAAAATTGGCGATATATCCAGCACATAATAATTAGGTTTGTTGAAAGAAATCTTATGTTCTATCAATAGAATTTGGCTCAATATATGGTAAAAAGTTGTCGGTATTAATGTTAACAATATATTATGACGTAAAGTTGAATTATGGAGAGTACGTGCAGCATTGATTCATTATAATTCGTTGCAATAAATCAGATTCACTCCACTTATCCAACGACGCGAAACTCTCATCTATTGTTGTATCTATTATAAATTGTAAATTCGTTCTATATGACATGCTTTTACAAGCTGCTTGAAAACCGTGCTATAAAACCTTCATTACAAGTAATAAAACTGTATTATATTGTAATGGAATAATAAATAATCGAACAGTTCGGACACGGTGTTATGATAATTGGTGGGCAATGTTCAAAGCTACGTTTTGAATTCTAGTACATCCATTGATTAGTGTGATCCAGTTTTTCAATAATCTCTCTAATAGGGCAAGGAAAGAGTTATTAAGGAATTCTAATGGTTTATTAAACTACTAAAGGTGTCGTTTAAATAACCAGTTAACAAACATGGCATTAGAAGAGTTTATAGGAGATAACTGCACAATTTGAGGAAGAATTAATCAGGTGTTGTAAACAATTTTGTTTGTCTATAGCGTTTAATGTGTTTCTAGAGAGAAATGAACTCTTGCTGTGTACAGAACAATTAGGAACATCCTAAACTTTGGTACACTACTGTGGAACGTTCTCTAAATTAGAAGTTTTTTTTAATGTCTAAAGAAATTTTAGTATGTTCAACAAAGCAGAAAAACAAACAAATAATTGATGAAATCAAAAATCCATTTATGAATATTCCTATAAGAAAAATGCTTGGTTATCATGTTTCTTTGTTATTAAATGTTTGGAAAGTCCAATCCGTTTAAAACATCGTTGTTGAATTTTATTGTACAAATTCCAACATTACCTTCGTTTCTTCCTCTGGAAAAGTTTCCATCGGTTAATTTCAATTTCAATTTTGTAATGATCATAAAATCGTTCAATACACACGCACACGATTAGGTAATTGTCTGGAAGGATCTTTGTAGGATACGGATACACGTTTTTCAATTTAATAGTTCGATTGACGTGCTGTTATCTTCTTGCTCAGTTTATTCTTTTTACTACACTTCCTGCTACTCAAACAAATATTTAACTTTAGCAATTTTCCATCAAAAATTCTCAGTAAATGTAACTAAATGTACGTAACTTGTCCATAATAGTTTCGGTGTTGTAAATTTTAACGTCTGAATTCACTGAGGATAAAACCTCTTTGCAAGCATACGGGTCTTTGTCCTGATTATAACTTCGTGCCTTATAATAGTTGAAACTATTTAAGACTTATCTTTTAAAATCGTAGCTTCCACATTGCACAGTTGTAAATGTTTCCAATTTATATCCGATTGTATAGGAAGATCGCTATAAAAAAACATGTAGCTATGAGAAATTCAAATCTCTTTACAGGTGCTTTAACGAGGGTAATCCCAAAAGTAAGGTCTCCTATTTTGTTTATTGATTATATAATTTTAAAAATTGAACCTTCAGCTATTTTTCTACATAGTCACCATTTCGGTCAATGCATTTTTGTAGCCGCTGTGGCAGTTTCCCTGCATCCCCAGCACTATAAATACCTTACTTTTGGGATTACCCTCGTATATTGCTTTTCGGAAAGTTTCTAAAATTACAGAGTTCTGTTCAAAGAATAGCAGCAACGATTCAAAAGCCTAAAGTAAAGCATTCTAATATTTGACTTGTTCGACTCTGTTTCTCTTTTATTGCTTATCGTTGACTAAACTTAATTACTTAATTATTAAATGCTCCAGAATGTGGTTCCGTCAATCTTCAAATTATGTCAAATAATTAATCAATTTTGTAGTTGGACACATTCTCCAATAAAGCAATAAGACAGACTTTCCATTCAATTTATTAGAACTCATTACGTCAAGTTTAAAAAATTTGGTTTATCACCAGCTTAAAAAGAATATACAACGGGAATAATGTTAATAACAAAAGAGTGGATGTACAGTTCAACGATACGCTTTTACTGGGCCATTCGTTGAAAAATTAGATGATGTACAATAAACAAGATTACATTTCATGTTATTGTTGAAATGATAACGATAAAGCTCCATTTTAGTTGATATGATAAGCTTAACCAGATTAAATACTTTGTTTTCCAATAATTGTAGGAATCCATTTAATATACGGTTCAAATATCAAGAAAAGCATTAGGGTTCAATAACAGAGATTTGATTGTCGAAATGGCAGCATTCCATACAATTTCAATACGTTTAATAACTGTAATATAAATGATGTGGAGAGATAATGATGGGGGTGATATTAAAAATCAATGCATTTATCAGTTTTGTTTGAGAAGAAGCTTCTGTGTTTGCAGTAATACCAACATATGGGTGGTATATTTGAAATTTATAAGCAATAAATCTTGAAATCTGTTGAATTTAATGAAGTATGAGAAAACAGAAATAGAACAGCGATAATTGACAAAATGATAGTTTCTTTATACTTTGCTTGTATCTCTTTTCGTATTCGTTTTGGTTTCTGTGATAGCAATTTAATACCTACATCGTTTTTATTTGATCAACATTTGGTTTTTATTTTTCGTTTTACAATGAATTCAACACAAAATTGGGGTTTCTATCGTTTCCATCCCCTATTGATTCTGTCCGACAATCTTGGTTTACACCATATTACAATTAAATCTGAAACATTCGAAGGATAACTCAAATATAAAGGTTTGACTGTTGAGTAAACAGACTAGATTATTGTTAGCTATAAAAGATATGCTGATATAATCAACAAAATACAAAAAAAAAAACAGGTACTTTAGAGTGTCTAGTAAATGTTTGTTGATTGGTCGTGAAATTTAAAGCTCTCTGGCCTAAACATCACATCATTTGTAGAACAGTAAATAGTCTCAAAGCAATTTCTATGTGATTCACACCAAATTGAACGGGATAGTCTGGTAATTTAGTGCAACAACTTACAATTAGCATATATAGTAGTGTTATCGATCTTACAGGACTATCAATGGGAGTGCATTTGATTCACAATGCGCTTTCAGCAGCTTCTACGACATTCTGTAATGTAATAGTTTAGTATTTACTTTATCAAGAGTAACCGAATGAAAATTTCATTGCGATATATTTAGGAAAATATCGAGACGAGAGTGTCGAGCCTGCACGTATAAGACCTGTTTATCGATTCTTTACTAAAATTAGACATTAGAAGGAATATTATGAAGATTTATTAATATAAAGGACATTAAAGCAACAGTAAGGAAATACAGCGGATGTTCATTTGTAACGGAAAATATTGTCATATTCAGGATGTTCAAGAAAATAAATCGTTTTTTAGATATTGCAAGCGTTTTGAGCATACAAAGAAACATATAAGAAAGTCATCCTCATGTATTCACAAGTCATTTCTAAATTTAAGCAGAAAAACTAATTAATTTCTATGTTTTGCAACTGGGTAGGATATCAGTAATTAAGATCATTGTATGTGCAATTTACTAGATTGCTACAAAAATCCTGGTAATTTGCTCCATTTTTCCATTCTTATCCCTCGAAATTTATAATCCTATCAATATGAGTCTTGTCCGAACAACGATTTTTGTATAGTTAAAGCCCGGGATCTCACGATTTGACGAGCCTGGCCCATGGCTCGGCCAAGATTTGGCTCGAGGATGAGATTCCCATGACACGTGTGAGTTCGTGGTGCCTGATTGGTGCTTGCTTGGCAAGACTTGTCAGTGCCGTAGTCCAGTTTAGTTTCCACTCTATGCGCCTGCAAGCATCATGAACAAAGTTTTTGTTTTTACAGTTTAGATGTCTTGGATACCATATCGATGGCTCCGCTTCATAAAATTACAGAAACTTCAAAATAATGTCATTTGTCCACTTCATTTTTAATTTATTATGGAAAAAATAACCACATTTATCAACGGCAACATAGGTGATACTGAAGTGTGGCGAATTTGGATTTTCCTATGGATCAGGTGCGACGTATGATGAGCCGACCCTGAGGAGACTCGCCTTCTCTTTCACTCGTGCTAAATTTACTGATAGTTGGCGGGAAAGCATAAGCCATCTCGAGCCGAGCAAGAAACAGCTGGCGAGTACGTTTCCACGACTTGTGGCTTGTCGAGTCTGGCTCGTGGCTTGCCGAATCATGCGCCGTGGGATCCCGGCTTAATAAAGAGTATCACCTTCTACATCGGATATACATACAGTATGCGGCAGCAAAATAGGTATATAGGAATAAGCACCGATACTATCCACTTTCATATTTTCCATATGAATTAGAATGCTATAAAGAGAACCTGATCAGTCAGAAATGGGAGAATATCTCTCTTTCGTGCATAAAAAATGTTCCCTACGTGATCAATGTTTTGGAATAGATGATAGGCGTTTTCTATTTTTATTAGGAGCAGACAAAGATCGATACTAAAGATGATTGAGGCGTGTCGTTAACAACATTTCTGACTGCCCATTGTTTCTTTATAAGAGTAACTGGTGATGATTATTTTCGCTATGTACCTATTTTGTTGCCGCATACTGGTGTAAACAATATCCGGAAGCTGTCACGAAATATCCACGACTTTCCTTATTAATTATCCAATTTAATAAAAGCTTGTGAGGTGGACGATTGGGTAGCTTAAACGGAGAGAAACCTCTAAGGATGAGAAAGTAATAGTTCTTGATATGAGTGAAGAAAATAAAAAAAGATTGAAATTCAATAGCTGTGTAGAATAGATTGATAGAAATGCTGTACAGGAGTGATTGGATGTATAAAAAGGTATAGACACCTCCACCATTCTTACTTTTACATATCTATTCGAATTCGTTTATTGCTAATCAACTTCCAGACTAGATAAATCCCTATTTATCCGCTTTCGTTTTTTTTTTATGTACCTAACGTTATGTGTTTATAAGCGATTCTCGTCTTTGAGAACCTTTGGAAATCAATCAATTCAAAATTTATGAGATTCTAGCAAATTCCGCACTTTTTTACACTCAACGGTCAACTATACCGTTTTTCACCCGCTATTCGACTATTTTATGTTAGAGTTAAACTAAGAGATACCTATAGTATTACCGAAAGTTTAAAGTTTATACTAAAAGTTTCCCCAACCACTTTAAAGAAGTTTAACTAAAATTCTTTTTCGGTTAATCCTGTTACAGCTAAATTATGGATTTTCTACAATTGAGACTTAATGATTCTATATCATTGAATAATGATTTATCAATGAGTCTAACACCAGAATCAACAATCAATCCAGAGAATGACTACACACCATATGATCAACGTCCAGAAACCTATATTGTTCCAGTTGTGTTTTTTATAATTTTTGTTGTTGGTGTTTTGGGTAATGGAACATTGGTTGTAATTTTTCTACGACACAGAGCTATGAGAAATGTACCAAACACGTAAGTTATTTCAAATACGTAACGGATTTATAAAGAAGAAAATAGCGTCGTCTATTTTCCATAATTTTCTTGTTCAATTATGGAGAAAATCAAAGCGAGAATTTCTCAAAACTGTAATGACAGGAAAGTTGTTTCTAAATGCGCTTTCTCTTATTCTTTCTTTTTTAAATAAAAGCATCATTGGAATGAAGCTGATATAACTAGAAGCACATCTAATATGAAAATGAAATATATCGATGAACCACTACACGCACTAAGCGTTTAGATTTATTGACTTTTGTAGATTGTTTAAAGAACAAAGCTACCGTTTTATATAAAGACTGACCTGATAAATTTGAAAGTGAAATAAGATTACAAACTACAGACAAGACGAAATCAATCAGATATGAATAAAACATAATAATTCTGACTGATGTAAAACAGTTGGCACAAAGGTCTAATCGATGTCTCCACAGTTCTCGATAAACAAATCAGGAATTAACAAACTTTTAATAAATTCAAATTTAAGTGGAATAGATTTTACAAAGAGTTCTCCTTTCATTGTGGTCATAGTAAATTTATTACGAATTTAAAACGCAAGTAAGGATTCGCATTGACTAAACGATTATATTCAAACTAAAGAAGCTTTAATTAAAATGAAATTTGAGCAGGAATGTTAATTTCGAACAAAAACATATTCATCGATATTAACCATAAAAGACAACATCGTTGATGCAGTTCTCCGACTCCTCGATCAAACAGATCCAATATAATAACCTGGAAGAATTTCTAATTAACAATTTAAGCTTCTAATGACTTTTCTCAATTATTGATCAGTCTGGTTAATAATTAATTCATCGATTGTAGTGATTAAAACAGTTTTAAAGCTTCCAACGAAGTTTTGTTACATTTTCAATTTAGCATCAATACAGAAGGAAAACCTGAGCCAAGTGCTTAATACTTTTCTTTCATTGTAGTTAGAGTAATTTCTCAGTATATTTGATTGTGAGTAGAGGCAGATAATAGGATGTTCTTTCAAAGTTGTTTCTCCTGAAACAGCATTTGTAAAAGGCGGAATCAGTTAAAAATTCTCCAATTCCTTTGTTGTGAAACAGAATCTACTACAAAAAGTGGTGGTTTTTCTCAATGCGTTTTAAATAAATTATGTGAGAATTTTGTTAAGTACATGGTAGAAGGAAAATGAAAAAAAAACTGACATTGAAGGATGGTTTTTGCATAAACATTCCAAACACTCCAACGACTGAAGCATAAACTCGATTTTTCACAAAGTTACCAGAGATTCGATGGAATTTTCATTGAATTTTTTATGTACAAATTCCCATAAAGAGAAAAATTTAATTAGTTCTTAATAAATGTCGAATTTGCAGGATTTTTTGTTTGTTTGACAAACGTTTTTCGCTAATAACGCTTAGATTCCTGAAAATGATGTATTTTTCCTGTTTTATATCATTTATTTATAAAAAATGTTAAGCTTGGAAAAGCAATGTAAGGCTTAAGAGCGGCGCATCCACCATTATTTCATGAAATTACACAAAATCCACTTGAAACAATTTCATTTCAATGTGACTTTTTGTATTTGGCCTTCATAAAACTTTTATGAGACATCTGTACATAGGAATACGATCAGCAAGAAATATTTCGTTTTTTACAACCGTTGTAAGATCATTATAACTTTCGAAACGAATTTCAACAAAACAATGCAGCTGATTTTCAAAAATTGCTGTATTTCACGAAAAACAGAACTACTTGAAGAAAAATCGACTCACTACCTGTTTTATTCTTAATTTGTGAATAAAAGCCTCCATTCTAAATCATGTGTATAGGAGATACAGTAACGAACGATTATCTCCATTATCTCCATTATTTTCTCTTGCAGATACATTTTCTCGTTGGCTTTAGCTGATTTATTAGTGATCATCACATGTGTACCATTCACATCAATTTTGTATACTGTTGAATATTGGCCATGGGGTGTTG
>JAZBGY010001967.1:0-14740 GCA_037414755.1 Lydus trimaculatus
TAATTCTGTTAATTCTAACAATAATTTCATAATCATGTGGAAATATTTAATCACAATAAGATAATTATGAAAGAATTGTCATTTGATCTACCTTTTCCTGTACTTTTGATTAAATGGGAATTTTTTATATCTATGGTATTTCCTGTTATATTATAACTTGCGCATAACGGATGCGCAGTACATTGTTAGGTTGTTTCAATTTTAAGTTGTTGAATATATCAATAGGATAGTATAAAATCTGTGGTTGTTATTCAACATTACCAACTGCAGTTGGTAATGATGGTTGCAGCACTGCTTTTCCCCTAAAGCACGCATGCGCATACACATTATTAGGTACACAATTGTGGATGATGTTGCAAACAGAAATGCAATCCACCATACAATTTTCGATACACAAAACGTCTACAAATTATACACATAATTGTGTCCACAATTATGTGTATAATTGTGCATCGTGTCAAACGAGCTTAATGCACTACTGGTTTAAATGGCCAAGGTCACTGGCATACTAGTCGAAAGATCAAAGGTTCCGCTCGGAGTGACGCTTCTGTAGAAGAATTAATATTCTGTGATACTACTATAGATATACTATATAAATAATTTAATTAATAATTGTCAGGAATAATTACACGAGAACTTTTCGTTTCTATTAAATAAACTTGGCATCTTTAAACTCAAAATTGAATAGGTTGCAGGTATCTCGACTGTACAAATTGAACCTGATAAAATCACGAGTCCGAGGGAGTTATTTATTAGTATACATGTCTTGATGTACTTATTACAGTTGCGATAAAAAAATATTTCTATTTTTCTCCACGGAAGGCGCTAAGCGCGGTTACGCACTGAGCGAATAGATAACAATTGCTTTGAACAATCTTTTTTACTTTTCGAATAATTCTCCTTTCGAATAAATTTGCGTTCGAACAATTTTCTTTTCGAATAATTGATTTCGAACAATTTTTCTTCGAATAATTGCATTAGAATAATTTTCCGTTGACGAACTCCAAACTTTTATAAAACTGAAAAAGTATCAAAAATAATTGTCAGGTTGGTGATGATCAGTCTCTTCAAATGCCAAATTTATCGCCCATACCCAACAATTGACTGTCAACCGCCTGGTTAACACCTTACTCCTTAGTTCCATTATCACTGCAGTTCTGCGACGGACAGAACATTTTACATAGCACAGTTCTGCGAACCCCTTTAAATACAGCGCGCACAAACAAATACTGTCAAACAGTCAAACCTCCATATGCGGACACTTCTACAGTACCGACACTCCCCTTTAGGGACATTTTAGGGATATACTGGCACACTCATCTATTTTAATATACAGGTTGCGACAACAAAGTGAGTACATTGGAAAAATCGTGGTCACCGCTCATAATGATATCTTCTACACAAGTTAGAACGAGATAAAGAGAAAAGGGCGGTTATATTATGGAAAATTTTTACTATTGTAAACTCCTATTTTACACCATTGATGGATAGTTGACCCTATTTTATGGACAAGAAAATAACAGCAATATTAGTTTGTAATTCTCTATTGAAAGAGACAAGGAGAGAACATATTTTGGACATCCAGTGTCTTTGTCATGATCGTTGCAATATTTTTCTAAAACAAGGATAACAGATAGACACATTCCAAAACCAATGCATCAGACAAAGGGCACACTACATTTGTATAAACATAAAATTGTTAGAATATTTTGTTATTTATTTTAATCCACTCAATCTTAAGTTGCTATTATTACCTAATAGAAATTGTTATTTTTCAAAAAAAAAAAACAAGAAATCAAATTCGAGAAGTATGTTGTATATTTCGAAAAATTTAGAGGAAAACCATCTAGGATTATGAATAATTAATGATTTATTTATTATTAAGGGATTATCAATTTGTTCTTATGTTCAGCGGCATACCTATCCGAGACAAATATGCCACTATGGGCATCAATTATCAATTCAAGACAGTAATTCAGGTAGGTATTATTGAAATTGGAAGGTTTTTCCAACGATATTCCATTAATTGTAATATTATTGTACCTAGATAAAAATAATAACGAAATTTGGAAGAAAAAGACAAAAAGAAAACAGATTTTGGATATCTAATGTGTCTTTGTCATGATCGTTGCAATATTTTTTTCAAACAAGGATAGCAGATGAGCACATTTCAGATCAAATGTAACAGACAGAGATAAAGTTAAATGTATTGTAAGTCACAAATGCCAGATGTGTTTAACCATAGTCAAACAAATTCTACAAATGTAGTGTGCCCTTTGTCTGATGCATTTGTCTGTTATTGTGTTTATCAACTTAATATTTCCAATATTTATTGATGCATTTGTCTGTTATTGTGTTTATCAACTTAATATTTCCAATATTTATTGTCCAAAAAATAGTTATTTATGATACAAGTGTCAAAAGTGGTATTTTATTTAAATAAAATGACTTTTGACACGTGTCTCATACAATATTTTTTCTACAAACACAGTGCAGGTTTTCTGAAAATAACATTAATTTTTATGAAAATCCTTCTATTTTGTTAATTTCTATTGTTAATTGTAGCAGGATATTTGGAGGACTCAATAGAAAATAAAAAAAGATTGCTAGTCGTATTCTTACAGATAACAACGTCCCTTCTACAATTGAACAGATACAACGTCCCTTCTACTATTGAAAATCTAGGCACCGGTAATCAGTCATCTTTTGTTCCTAATTTTAATAATATTGTTAATAATGTTAATCGTTCTCCTGTTGCTGATAGTTCGTGATGTATTTCTTTTATTAATTGTTCCAATTGTTCAATAAATATAAACATTTCAAAATAATTTATACTCAAAATAAATAAAAACTAATATAGTATATTAAGAAACTAGTTTCATAAAGCATCATTTTGACGTACGAGTCCAAGTTTAAAGGACGAGTACGACAAAAGCCTTATGAAACGAGTTTCTCATACTATTTTTTCTATTTTGCACCTTTTAATGCCTTAAATTTTAGAAAATTGACGTGATAATGAGATGCTATATTTAGGGAGTTTCTTGGCGGCCATTTTGGAGTTGGTCATACATATATTACCAAAATCAAATTTGCGTGCTCTCAAATTTGACTTTTCTAATTTCTTCTATTTTTTAAAAAATACATAAATACAAAAGAATATTGATATTAAAAATTAATAAAATAATAAAAAGACATTCGTATTTTGCGAAAAAAATGATAAAATGATTGCCAAAATCAAAAGTACATGTTTTGTCAAAACTTGATTTGACATTTTTCAACAAAATTGAGGCTATGTTCATGAGTTTGTTAATCAGTGCTACCAACTTTGGCAAATGAAAAAAGCGTTTCATAATGAAATTTGCGTATCGTAATAGACCTTATTATGAAACGCAAATTGGTGCTACAATGACTCGATTATAGACGCAAAATATAAAAAATAAATTACAAACGTCATTTTGACATTAGAGTTTTATAAAGTACTTTATCTACGACCATTCAAAAACAAGTTTATTATTCGTACGTTTTCTACTCATTAATAGCTTCATTATTTTAATGTATAAACGGAACGCTTATATACCAGTTCATATTTGCATTATGTATTTTTCATTATTGCATATGTATTTCTCATTATTGCATATGTATTTGACATTATTGCATATGTATTGTAGTAATATATAAGCGTTGCTGCGGTAACGAAGGGAAAATCAACTTAACTCCGCCCACTGATGACAGTTGTTCAATCTAACCTCAAATTTTGGTTAAATTTTACTTTTATTTTCACTCCAGAAAAAGAAATTAAGGATGGTCGAAGATAAAATTTCGTATTTTACTCGCATATAATGAATCTACTATGCACTCGTATGATTTAAAACACTCGCCTTTGGCATCGTGTTTTAACCTTCATACTCGTGCAATAGTAGTTTCATTATATGCTCGTAGAATAAAGTACTATTACTTCGCTCGTAGAATAAAGTACTATTATTTCACTAGTGAAATAAAGTGGCACATTTAATGGAAGTAAGCCGTGCAATAAAGCTCACTTTTACTAGTGTTTGTAGAAAAATATATTAACCGCATAAACCTATGAAAAATCGTAATATAAATATTGATACTAATATTTAAAGAGAAAAAGTGTTTTTGTTGGTTGAGGGTAATCTTAAAAACTACTGGACTGATTGAGATGAAACTTACATCATTAGATTCAGTATAAGTCGCTGGGTGACATAGACTATGTTTAATTTTTGCAACCTTATCATGTGCGAATAATGGGCGTTAAATGAGGTACAATGTTTTTAGGAAATATAAAATCAAACTCTCAAAAACATTATAGTAGTAACCGTAGAAACAGATGTTTAAAAAGAGTAATTGACGTTTATATGAAGGCTAAATTGTCACAGGCCGGGCGAAGTGTCAAGATTTACTACAACTAGTATCTGTCCAAATAGTCGATACTATAAGGTAAGATAAAATGGGCAATAATTGGTATAGGTCCATCTTTGCCGGGCAGCAGGGCGGACAAGAGCGAGGCTGGGCTTCAGTAAAATTCTCCCTAGGGCGCAGGTACAGCTCCTCCACGGAACCCTAAAAGTCCGGTTGCGATAACTATTATATAGTTTAAAGGCTGGAGGGCTTCGCTTTGCGGCAGCCTATGGTAAGCGGATTTTTGCAGGGCAATGCGATGTGAAACTATCCTTTATATTTTAATAATATAAATTGGCAAAATTTATTTGTCCGTTTTAACTAATCTCAAAATCTACTTGACTATAAACGACCTATAGATACATAATGGTTGACGTTTATATAAAACAGAACCGAATTTAGAGATTCTGAGGCAAGATTGGTAAATGGCGTCCCCATCTTGAATGTATTTAAATTTCTAAATTTCGCGGGCGAAGTCGTGATGGGCCTGCTAGTATTTATATATAAATAAATTCCTCTAACACAGACACTCTTTTATACGGACACGGACACTGCATTTTTATATAACAACCTTTAAACCTCTCCAGGGGCGTGTATTCAATGGAAGCTAGGGAAGCACAGCTTCCCTTACTAATAAATAATAAATAAATAAATATTAAGTTTTAATTATAATTATTTCAAATTTTCAATCGATGATTTACGTAAACTAGAAAAAAGTCACGAAACTTTCTGAAACTATATAATTCAAGCGATGGCTAAGTTATACCGAGCGCGGATTTTTCCGTATAAGTTGCACTCAAGTGTAAGCTGAAATTTCACAGCGTATACCATACCTCTCAACCTCTATATAAAAGTCTTAAGCTTCTCGTATTAAATTGCTATAATAGTAAAAGCTGCGATCATCACTGTTGTTTAAATCCTCAATTCACTATCCTAATTTTAATATAAATAGTTCGCACTATTTTAAAGGTTTTTAATGTCTAGGTATTTATAATCTTAATGAAATGTTATTGTAGTTGTAATGTTTGTGACAATCTAATAGCTAAGATGAAACCATGAAGAATGTTTTCCGCTGAAGTCAAAATTAAATTATAATTCAAAATGGAACAACCTCAAATACTGATTATATTATTCAAAAAATTGAGATTTTTTAAATACTATAACTAATTTTTGAGGTTTTTTCATTTTGAGTTTTATTTTTATTCATTTAATTAAAAAAAGCCACATTTGAAAAAAAGGATTATTTGTTTTCAAATTGAATTATAATGTTTGTCATATTGTCATTGCTAAATTAAAACTTTTCGTTATGAAATAAATTCAACTGTGTTGCACCTAAGCTTGTTTTCTACAGCGTACATGTACGCTGCTTTTCTACAGCTTACATGTACGCTGGTTATAATCAAAACTCTATTCCGTTCATAGAATCGAATTTATCATTTGATAAAAATTCGATTATTCAGTTCCTTTTCTTTTCTTATTATGCAATGAAGCGTTCAGTTAAAAATTATTGAATTGAACGTTAAGTGATTATTAGTGATTATAGTATTATTATTATTATCATAATTAGTGTTGTCGGTGTTCAAATTTAGGTGTTTTATTCTTAGAAAAAGAAATAATTCAGGAAATGTCGGTCGACGAAAATTTCACGTTGATGTGATTGATCAATCTGCTAAACAAGGTAGGCGAATTCCCCTCAATTATAAGTAAGGTAAGAATTTCCCAACACAGCTTCCATTTCCAAAAAAGTCACCACACGCCCCTGAACCTCTCCCTTGCGGACATCGCTACATGTAAAGTAAGCCTAACTTGTTATCTTAACTGACTTCACTATGTTAGGCTTTTCTGCGAATAGATATTGATTATCTCTTGTTTTATTTGAGTGAATTCAATGTTAAAATCAGTGTTTAGTATCCACTATGTCTTAAAATGGCTCTTCATCGTAAAGTGCTAAAGTTTTCGATAGAGAACAAGTGCGGTATTATGAAAGTTGCGGAAAATTTTAAAATATCCAAGACTTATGCGGCCACAATATCGAAAGCTGAAAAGCTTTCAGCGGGAGCGTGTGCAAATACATTCAGGGGTCTGGGTGCAAAATGCAGATGGAGCCCTTACTTATATACTTATATACATGTTACAAACAATAAACATTAATGAATAAAGACAGTTCAGTCCGTGGATCATTTTTGGGTCTGGGTGCGGACCTGGTTTTCTGTTTCATAATTTTTAAGAGTGAGTAGCTGAAGTCTCCAAGAACCTAAAACTCTCTTATAAGGACACCTTCTATTACGTACAGTATTTTTTTCTCCCATGAGTGTCCGCAATAGAAAGATTTCATTGTACTAAAGTACCGACATGGAGTGAATCGCGTTGATGCGTGTTCGAAGTTGCATAATTGCGCGCTTCGCCGTCAAAACAGTCTGCGCTATATAACGTTGCTCTGCTTTGTTTGGTTCGGCGAAGTTCTGGACGCGCCTTAATCAAGCTAGTACTAAATTCGACTCGATCGTTGGAAACGTAATTTTTAAAATATTTGGTACTACTCTGTTGTTATCAATGTTATGCCGGTGAGTCACGTGGACGAAATCTGGATAGGCCGAGTATACAATGAACAAATATTGAACTTTGTTATTGTTGCAATTCTATCAAATGGACCGTAAAATCTTTTTCTCTTTTATGAATGAACTTGTTACAATAAAACCGACTTTCTTTTACCCATTTATATAGTGATAATGTTTGAAAAAAACAAATAAAACAAAGTTGAAGGAAGAAGAACAAATAAAAACGAAATTATTTGTGTACGAATGAAAGTGTTGAATTTTCAAATTTCTACCCCTTTAAAACTTGTACTGTTTTTATTCGTTATGGTATTTGAAGAAAGCAATTTCCTAATTCCATTAGAAGAAATTGTTCTTACATTAGAAAAAGTTTTATTATCTATAGAATGAAGAAAGAATAGAATAGAAATATTGGCTTTCCGATCATTTTATTTCAAAAACAAAATAGTTTTATAAAAAAAAAAGTTGAAAACTGATCATCATTAATCATTTGATGGTAGTTTAAAGGGAATATCTACAATATCTTATTTGATTATCAGATTCGAATTTCCATTAATTTCCTGAAAATTCATCAAAAAATTTTATACCCATAGTCTGAAAATTATACGCATCTACAAATAGATACTGATTTTCATTCACAGCAACGGATATACAAGAGCAGTGGTTCAGTAGCTGTTTAGAGAGCTGACAGAAAGGACGATTTAGTGGTAGCGGTGGTGGTGGTGGTTGTAATAAAATGCGCGCTTAAAGCTCTCCATCATAAAAACAATACAAAAACATGACTAAAAATTGTAAAATTAATCAAATCCGATCGATTACTAGATTCGAATTAAATTATTATTGAAAATTTTTCTGATTCTATTAAATTTTTGTTTTTTTAAAACAATGCAGTGTATGGTTGTTATATTTTCGTTTTTAATAAATCAAAGTTCGTTTCTTTTTTTTTGATATCGTTTTTTGTTTTAATCAAAGATAGGGAATGATTAATTTTGATTAGATCTAATTTGTCTTTATTTGAGAGAAGAAATAATGATTTTTTTTTTGTTTTATCACATTTTTCAGCATTTTTTTTAATGGTACACTATATAGATTTACTCCAAGGATAACGTTAATATAATTTCAAAGAAAGTTTAATTAGTAAGAGATAATTATTAATTTTGTTTTCCATTCAATTTATTATAAAAAAATTAGGCTGAAATTTGTTAATTTAACATAGATTGTTTATTTTTAAAATGGCAAAGGTACAGTTTCCTCTACGGTAAGATATGCGACTAAAAGCTGTAGTGATAGTTGATTTTCATATAAAAAGTTACATATTTTTACTGAAAATGTGACATTGTTGGGAAGATAAAAAAAATTAAAGAAAGATTAATGATTAAAAATGTCATTTCTCTCTTGTAATCTTATTATTGTAATATAATCCTCACCATAATTGTTATATGCATTATGCACTTAATGAACTCATCAATTATTCAGTAATTGCATCTTCTATAACGATCATAATGTTATGAGTTCTAAAGTGCATTAATGTCTATGTAAAACTAAAATCTTATTCATTTATGTGATGGATGAATATTCCATTAATTGAAGTCTCTATTGAAACATATTCATATATAACCAATATCTTCTTGATCTCTTATCTTTAATTATATGATTTCTTATTGGCGGATAAGTTTCTCTGTATTTATCTTTATCTTTTCTCAGATTAAAACAGTGTTCTATAAGTATAGTCTGTGTATATAGTCTCAATCGACTTGACTTCAACAGTCGAATTATTCAGTTTCATTCTATAGACAATTAAATTCTGGGTTTACTAAAGTTGAATTGAAGATTAGTCGTGCAATCGATTTTAAATTACCAGTTAGTTGATAACAACTAGATTTATTTGTGGGATTCCATATTGTCTTTATGTCAAATGAAATTTTGTTGTAGTTCATCAAACATTTCTTTCTAGATATAGATTTCGATAATTAGACTTAAGCTGCTTTCAAGTTAACATTTTACAATTGTAAACAACAACAAGATAGAGAATCAATTAAAAAAAAAAACTAAAAATTGATAATAAAAACTTTCAAAATTATCCAATTATTTTATTGATCCAATCAGACGAGTTTACGCTAGACAGAGACAAATAAGTACTGTATTTGTTTATATACATATATCGTATGACGTAAATACGTAAAAGCAACCATGTAAATAGATTATGTTTTCTTTGTAGAAGGATTTGTTGTTATCGTTCAACGTATTACACTGCTTTAGATCAGGATGGGATCAACTTGATCTTCAATATTTAGATCACAAGTTTGTTCGTATTTTATCATTCAGAGAATCGCAATGTTTAGCATCAGGTTTTTCTCAAATTTGGATTGTACGTTTATGATGCTTCCTTTGGAGATTCTCAGATTTTTGGTAACAATCATCTTGATCTGAATTTGAAAGTATTTGACAAAGTTTGTTGATTATTAAAAAAAAAATGGTTGAACAATTGGTTGAGCAAGAAGCAATCAGGACTGCGAAACACAAACCAAAACTATGGTTAAAATATGTAGACGACACATTTGTTATATGGAATCACGGACAGCAGCATTTACAAGAAGACTTCCTTAAAGATCTAAATAACCCAGCACATAAGATAAAATTCACAATGGAAGTAGAAGAAATCAACCAGCACTCATTGCTAAACGTTCTCGTTTCAAAAACCGACCAACAAATTTCAACATCTGTTAATAGGAAACTCACTCACACCGGACAATACCTAAACTATTGCTCAAACTACTCACTAGGCATAAAGAACTAAATAATCAGGTTCGTTGTCGACAGAGCCACCAAGATCTGCAGTATCGAGGAAACACTGAAGGAGGAACTGAATAAGATGACGACTATCCCACGGGCACGGTAGATAGAATCATCATAAAGTTGAACCAACAGAAAGACCGAAACACAGAAACAACACTAGGACCCGTATGTGAAAGGTATCTCAGAAAAGATAAGAAAGATAGGAGGGAATTACAAAATAAAAACAGCTTTCAAAACCAACTCTACACTAAAAAACATATGATCAAGGACGAAACCAATAAATCGACCGACCGGCACAAAGAACTGTGTGTACAGAGTACCATGTGTATGTGGCTCATTCTACATTGGTGAGACGAAAAGACCGCTGGATACGAGAATCAAAGAACACAGAAGAAACACAAAGCAAGGGAAAGCACAAAGTTAGCATTGGTGGGATACTCAACACGCCATTGCAAGGAGCCACACACCATAAAGAGGAAAATCAAGGAAGCCGCATACATCAACTGTAACAGAAACATCTTAAGGGTCTTGTATACCAATAGTAGTGCCTATAGACATCTTATGGCAAACGAAATTCGTTTTTTTGGCTTTATGGAACGAGGTAATGTCTGACTCTCTTCTGTAATTGATGTATTATGTTTTGGTCTATTGGGCCAAATAACTTTTTTTCGAAAAAAACGAATGATCAATTTTTTATCACAAAAAAACTGTTAAAACGGTTTTCGCTTTTTTGGCCTTATTTTTGGACAATTTGTGTCAAATTGGTAATCATTCGAGAGACAGCTCAATTATCTAGGCGGCTATATCCGTCGTTTTTTATCAAACCCTCCAGATTTCCTGTAAATTTGATATAAAAAATCGAAAATATGCAACCCCTTTTACAGCAAAAACTCTCCTTTGGGTGGTGAAAAATTTTGATTTATGGTACCGCATCAACTACTAGATTTACTACAAACCGCAAAATAAATATAATAGTTTTGCAAACTAATAAAAATCTGGTATAATATAACAGATGTTTCTTTCGTTAAAAATCTTTACCTGGAAATAAACATAAGTTCAAGAATATTTTCAAAATGCAAAGCGAAATTTAAACAAACAAAAATAGTCAAAAATAGTGTTTTTGTATAAAGAACTATACAATACTTCGCGCACAATAATTAATCATTAATTGATCGCTTCAGTAAAACAATTATTATCCAATCTTTTATCTTGAGGAGTAATTCCAATCATTATAATTTTGATTCATTGTGTTATTGTTGGGAAATTGTTTGATTCCCGTTTGCTGATATTTTGGTTGAATCTCGACTTTGTCGGATTATTACACATTACCACGTGTTCAAAGAAATCTTGTCATTGATCCAGTCGCCCTCAACTAGAGGTAATTTATTTATTTATAATTTCTTTCCGTGGACATTTTACGAAATTTCGTGATTCTTTGGAATTAGCCACTGTTTTACGTAACAGTGCTCGTCTTTTTGTTGGAAATAGCAATTGTCCTTCGTAATATTGATCAGTTGTTCTCGTGATAGAGTTTGTTCTTGAAGATAGTACCTGTTTTATGTAACAGTGTTCGTTCTATTGGAAATCGTATTAATCGTTGGAGTTAAAGCCCCAACGCACTAGGCGAACGGATTGCAACTCTGACTTTAAAGCAGTATATTTTAATAATAGATGAACTGGCAGGTGTAGATTGAAATTAATTATAACCTACAAATTGATTAAATTAACAATTTTGATAAGATAAAGTGACGTCATAATACAATTTTAAAAAATTACCCAATCAAATCTAAGCATCACTTATACTCTAATGACGTCATTGTTAATTTGTTATGGGCGTTATCATCACAAATATCTTCCATTATATTTAGTTTTTAATTATTTAAACAACCTTGATTTAGAACAGGTTACGATTGACATCATCATTATTTTTTTAGATATAATTGTTGTTTTTGTTAGTGTTTGGTTATCATTAATATTTGAAAAGTGACAATGATAACAACAAAACATACCCATGTTGTTCTATTTACACCGATTTTGAGTGTATATTTTGTTGTGTAAGTTGAATACAGTTATTTGGAATTGCTACTGATGCATCTGACAGAGATAGCAAATGTTTATCATCTGTCACAAAATAAAAGAGGAATGATATTCTTACATTTCGGCTAACCAGTTTCTCTTCATCTCATTGTTAATCATACGGAAGATATGAGTGTGAGTAGTGTCGGTGCTCTTTCCTATGTATCTATCTTGCTGCCGCATCTGTATATTCGATAAATATACAGCATGTTCCATCTAAAAAACACATTCTTTTTGGTTTTTTTTGTTTGCAGTCTGCTTTCGATACAACAACAAAATAGAGAAACATTAAAAAAAAACTAAAAATTGATAATAAAAACTTTCAAAATTATCCAATTATTTTATTGATCCAATCAGATGAGTGTATGCTAGACAGAGACAAATAGGTACCGTATTTGTTTATATACATAGCTGGCAAGGCGTCTAGCCCCATAGCAGAGAGATACGGCAATACACCTCCTTACGACATTTATAGAAGTTAAACCGAGATAGGATAAATAAGGCGTTAAATATTTTGCACCAAGACTACCCCACCATGCCCCAGTCTTCTTATCACTATTAACAATATCCCGCCTCTAGATCTAGATCGATCTAGATGCTGTTTACTATCTTTGTCTAATGCATGTCGATTTTTTCTAAAATGCAATCTTTGTCTGATCTGTTGAGAAGCGATATGGGGCTAGATAGTACTGTTTTACCTTCGATAAAATTAAAATAATACACAAAATAATTATTGTTATACAAATGATATAAAGAGCTGGCTGCTGATGCAAGAATCATAACAAAACATGCGAAAACAACGCAATAAACTAAATTATTGAGAGAAATTAATAAATAATGATGGCTACTAGAAAAAACAAAAATTTAAAAAGCATCAACGTAAATAAGAAAGAAAAAAAGAACAACAAATGGTCAATTAATAAAACTGCAATTGTCTGGAACACGTCTCGAACCTCGGAATTCCGTGGTACGAATCTAAACCTAACCGACTGTGCTATCTGCATAACCAAGAAATTGTTTGTATTATTTGTATAACAATTATTACTCTGTGTATTATTTTAATTCTATCGGTATGATACTGTCTTTGTCTGATCTGTTGAAACACGCTATGGGGCTAGTACGGTTTCACCATAATCGACATGAATCAGACAAAGATATCCAATGTTTTTATCATAGATTTGTTTATCTTGCATGCATCGAAGGAGCATTTTGTGGATCTGGAGGTGGAGTTATTATTAGTAGTGGTAATTAGAGTGGGACAGTCTTGATGCAAAATATTCGCCGAATTCACTTATTCTATCTCGCTTCAACTTCTATAAATCCCGTAAGGAGGTGTATTGTCGTGTCTCTCTGCTATGGGGCTTGCCAGCTATGTATAGCTATCTGATCTGTTGAGAAACGATATGGGGCTAGAGATCTCTCTGGAACAAAAATACAGAATGCACAGGTTGAGAACTAGGTCACTGTAGAGACACGCCCACATCATCAACTCGTGCGCCGTGGATAGTCAGATATAAAATATAAAATTTCTTGAATACTTCTTGAGTTAGACAGTGAATACCTCAATAAACATTGATCGTTCTGGTCATCAGGTCATTTATTAAATGAATCGTCGTTTAGCTTCAAAAACCCAGAACACTTTGTACTTTGTATCATAATTGTTAATAAACCGCTATAAAACATCCACGTTATTTATATTTTCTCTCCAAAGAGACTTACAAAATAAATAAGTTCAAATGTATACCTATATCTTTTTATTATACATATATCCCGTACAAAATATTTAAATGGGTTTCATAGGACGTCGCAGGGACGTTGTGGATACGTCAGGAATCGTCTTTCATTGACGACGAATTGACGAGATTTTATGACGTCGATTGGCTGTGACATATCGTGAATATTACGGCATTATCACGTCACTTTTTTGGTGAATCAACCTAACTAATGAATAAAAAATCACGTCAAAAAGACGTGATTCTGCTAGCTGGGAGGTCGCCAAGTGAGGGGTACAGTCGGTACAAATTACCGGAACCCGGGGTAATTATAATGAAACATTATTTTTTGGGGCAATTTGAAGAATTTTACTGGAGCCCAGTCTCGCTTTTGACGGCCCTACCCTGGACTATATACCTAGTATAATGCAAACTAGAAAAATTTTAAAATGATGTTATCGAGATAAATAACAACAAAAAGAACAGAAAGGGTATCAATCCTTATCAACATTGGCGATCTTCGACAGTTATCCGCCATCTCTATCTTTAGTTCACATCGCACATTATTACATTATATTACTAGAAAATTGTAGATAATTCTGAAAGAATCTGAAAAAGCTGCAATCTGTGTTTATTTTCATTTGGGTTGGTTTACACTTTACACTTTACTATCGAATCGATTTAAAAATACAATCTTTTTTACACTCATTTTCCAAAAATATGAATAATAAACATTCGAATGTCCACTGAATCAAGAAATAAATTGAAAATTAGCTAATTTAAAATAATTAGGTATACATATAAGTATATGTATACCACATATAACAATAGGTTTTCTTTATTATTATTCTTTATCCGTATATCCACAAATCTCATAAGATGTTAAAATAATTGATGAAAATTGTATCCAAGCAGATATTTCAAATTTCCTAAATTTACTTGTCTAAGGGTGGATTTCACCAAACGATTTAACGAATGATTAACGCTAACTATAGTTAAATACCATAGAAACTACATATCTGACATTTCACAAATACATTTTACGCTGAACTGTCATTTAAATTTAACTGGTCAACATTCACCAGTTAAAAAATAAATCAAATTTAACTGACCTTTTGTCTTATAAAAATGGAGGATCAAATATGTCAAATTCGGAAAACGACCTATAAGGTTGATTTCATG
>JAZBGY010001968.1:0-14737 GCA_037414755.1 Lydus trimaculatus
TGGTAAAATTATTCCATGGGCCCCGGTATTATTGCTGGTTGAAATGACATAATTTCTGTAGTAATCAAATTATACATATTGCAGGAAGTTCTAGGGTTGGCCTACAGGTCAACCGATTTCCACATTTTTTTGTTCTGGGGTTGTGCTTTTTCGTCTTTGTCGCGCACTGGTTTGTTTTGTCTAGCGATAATAGTAAATTTTATGTCGTCTTCGTTTGTTGTTGTTTCTGTATTCCCCGTAATGGGGTCCATTGTTTGTTCTTTTTTTCTTTTTGGTGGGCTTCTAGCATTTATTCGCTTTGTTGATAGCCCTTTTATTACTTTTTTGTGTTTGTACTTCACTGGACTCTCAACCACTTTTTTCATTCATTTCCGTCTATTGCTACGCTTCTCTCAGTACCTCTCGCTTTGGAGGTTGAAAGGCAACTATAAGTTCTGCAAGAGACTTGCGTGAAATTTTTAAACAATATTTTAGATTCTGAAGCTGGCTTTCTTACTTGGCAAGACTAGGCAGTCAGCAGAAGTAATATGTAAAACAATATACAAAATGATAATATTAATAATATTTTCATCCTTAATATTTAAGTGATTAAATGAGTAATTATCAGGAAAAGAGGACATCAATTCGAAATCATGTTCTGATTATTGTTTTATTGCCAACGTTTCGTGGATATGTATGTCCACTTCTTCAGGGCTGAAAATTACAGCGGGTTAATATTTAAACAGATTACAAGTATAACACACAACAATAACATTACCTCAAAACTTAAAACAAACATTATACAATTATGAAAGATTTTAAAACATAATTCTATCAAAAAGTTATCTTTGAGGCAACAATTAACATGGCGTTTAACACAAATAAACGATATTAAAACTAAACAATAAACATTAACGGTCAAAATGCTCGAAACAAGTGTTTCTCTACCTAATGGAATGGTAAGATTAAATATTATATAGATGTCAATTGTCAAAAACCACCATTAGGAATTATCAAAAATCAAAAAATCAAAAAACCTGTATTGACATCATTATAATATAGCCTGTGTCCCAAATTCTAGGGAATTCTACCATTATTAAAACCAGTTTAAATTAATTTGTTTATACATAATGATTATCAATGAATGTTTGTCAATTAACAATAAACATTATGAATCAATCCCTGTATGGTTAGGGAGATTTTTCTTCATGATCTTCTAACAAATTAATGACGCTGTATTTCTCAAAGATGATTTTGTAGAATATACAAAATGTAGACGGTGTAATAGTTTTACAATAATTATAGTACTTTTAATTTGACGTATCTTTCAATATTTTATTCTATGTATGTAACTTAGTTACCCCCATTGCATCAATAAAGGAATATGAATAAAGCAGCTTTGTATGAAAGTGATTGGTTCTATTTAGTACTGCACTTTCTGATCGCTTCGTTTACTATCGAAGCAATTTTTTCGTCAGTTTCTTCACGGATTCGTTCGTCGGTGATTTTATCGAGTTTTCCACAAATATATGAACTTTCTGATACACTTCTTGATTCAGATGCTCCAGTTAATACATTTGTTGTATCCAGTTTATTTGTTATAGCTGGCAAATTGCCGTTCGACTTCTCCAGGAAATCATTCCTCTCCGTTGTGCGACATCGCTTTTTTTTTTTCGGGTCTCGGTGACGTGAACGTTGTGCTGATGTCTTCATTTACTATTAATGAATCTGTTCCTGGACGGATTATCGGGCCATCGTTAAATATAAAGTTTATGTTTTTAAAGTACCATAGTGATGGTGAATATATTAGGGATGAGACCAAAGCCGAATAAATATTCGGTATGCGGCTTATTCGGCTATGATTTCAGTATTCGGTATCCGACCGAATATTCAGTTTTTCAATCAACAAATTACTATTTTTTTATTTTTTTAATCTCAACATTGAATACAAAAGTAATATGAGTAACTCTTATTATAATTAACCCAATATTTAATAATTTCTTCGAGTATTTGTCCAACCATGAAAATGGACTGTGATCTTTGCTCAATACTTCTTCCGACAAGTAAGCATCTAACTCAATTGCAACACTGCTCCTGGGGTTCTCACTTACAGCCTTACTAGTGCATGCTATTTCTTTATAACAATCCCAGAAAGCAGCGTGTGCTTGATCTACGTATGTTTCTGGTCTTAAGAGTCTATGTCGGTTTGTAACGATTTCATATTCTGCCCCTTATCACATGTAAGATGGTGTGGTTTCGCATCCTTTACCATGCCTGCTAACGATAAGAATTGCAATGATGAAAGTCACAAATAATTTTCTGTTGATTTATTTTTTATAAATATTTTTTCAATTTGATATGGATTTTAATTATGCTAGTGTTGAGAATGTTAGTTTTCTATTCATGTGCACCCAGTATTTTCACTAGGGCCGAAACAAGAGTGAATTTGGGTATAGACAAATCGGGTTTTTAGCGCCCCTTTCGAATATGAAAAAAATTGAAAAAAATTAAAAATATTGGAATACTCGTATAATATATGAGATGTTTTTTTTTTATGGCTCTGATGAGACTAAATGTCGTATAAAAGTTTGCTATTCCACAGAATTAAAGCCTTTTCATCCTAATTAAGAAGTTTTTCTAAAATTTTTTGATAATTCTGTAAGGTGCTACAAGAGAAAATAGAAAATAGCAATTTTTGGTTTTCTATGGGTATAATTCGTAAACGATAAAAGATATCTTAATTCTTTCATTGGTCTGTTAAATATGCAACTTTTCTTCCATCATTTACGGACGATTTCCAAAATAGCAATGTTAAATCACAATAAGAAACATCTTGTATACCTTAATCAATTTCCAGTCATATGCACTTCTTCAAGTATTTACAAATCAAAATGAATTGTAAACCTGAATTTAGCGCCCCTAGGCTGTTGCCTACTCTGCCTGCAGCTAGTTTCGGCCCTGATTTTCACCCCCTAATTGAATATGTTAATGTGTCTTGAGCGAAAATATTTTTATTTACTTATTTATTCTTATCAGATCACAAACAATCTAGAAATAAAATTTAAACATTCCATCAAATTATCATATGAGCTAGATGTAACTTGTAGACTCTCTTCCATATAAAGTAGGTAATGGTAAATTGCAATTGTGTCATAATGTCATAAGTAATTGTCTTCCGTAATCATGAGGAAGGATACATGGATTATATTATTGAAACTTTCGATTTTGATGATTTTTGGTATATGGACAGAGAAACTCATTCTAAGGGGCACATTAAATCATAGCGACACCTATAGAGCTATAATGCAGCATAAACTAACTTTCAATGACTTATTTGAGGATGGAATTATCAGCAAATACATGTCACCTTTTTTGTTTTTTTTTACCATTTTTTACCCTATGGCTAAATTTATAATCCAGGAATTTCGTGTGCAAATATCAAATAATTGAAAAACAAAAGTTCCGTGTTTTTGAATTTTTTTATATTTTTGATAGTTAGAGGTGGAAACATGTATTTAGAGATGAAACTTTGGGGATGAATTGCACCAAAGTGTGATAGTATAAAATTTCACCTTGCAAAAAATCAGTTTTACCCAATCCAACCCCAAAGTTACATCCTTTAATAAGTGTTTCCGCACTAATTGTTTAAAATATGAAAAAATTCCAGGTTTATAAAGCCAACGATTGTATAGAAAAAGGCAAAAAAACATAACAAAAATGACTCCCAAATAAGACACAGGGAACTTGTTTTTGTTATATAACAGCCCCTAAGTGCCTATATTATTTAGTGTTTGAATTTTCCAAAAAATACTGAGCCGTTTTGGAAATATTTGACAAACATAGATTTTGCAAGGTGAAGTTCAGCCCCCTCTTCTTCCTTGAACTCAGGAATGAGTACGAATGGAAAATATATCCCTTGGAATGAATTGTTCTACCTATGTACCTAATATCATCTAAATCAGGACTTATAGTTTGTTAAGTGACTTAAGATGTCCAGTAAAATAATAAAAATTAGTTCACGATAGATACAGCAGCAAGGACTTGATAGAAATGGTGAGATATTGCCACCATAAATAAACATTTGAAATTTATCTTGACGACAGACTGTCCAGATATTTCTTTAAAAACGCGAAGCAGGTAGTTTTGAGTATTGGATTTGTTGTCGTCATCAAAAATTGTAAATATTCAATTACGATAGGAATATTTAATCATTTCCATCTAGTTCTTGTTGCTGTATCTATTGTGAATTAACTTTTATTATTTTACTGGATCTCTTAAGTCACTTAACATACTATATATCGGGTTCCCTACTTGTACAATCTTTTTCTAATTAAATATAAGTGAACAACAGAAACATCTGTTTGTTGTATTGGAATTTCAATAAACACTTCGTTTTCCATAAAAATATATTCTTTTTGTTTATTGTTTATCACATGGTAACCTGATATCTACAAGTTCTCATTGTTTGGCTACTACAGTGGTTCATTTAGAATAAACTATAATTACTTAGCCATGTTCTATCATAATTATTCATTTGTTCAAAACTGGTAATTTATTGTCCAATAGACGATTATGATTGGTATTTCGTATGATAAGCCTCCTCTTAATGAAACTGACGTAGACAGAGGCAGAAGACAAGGTGTATTATTGTTGCCTAAATGTTAAACAGTTTTTCCTAAAATAATCATACTTTATAATACTTTATTCCAATTTCCTGAAAAACGGCAGCAAATTTTGTAAAAGTAGATAGTAACAGGGAATCACAATACCGCCTTCTATCATCCACATAAATTTTATTCGGTTATAATAACTATAGGAGGTAGGAAACGAAAAGTACGATTGAGCGATTTTCCCTTTTTTTGGAAATTCGTAGAATTTTTCGACTTTTCAGATATTAACAAGGATTCTCCATCGCAACTGTAATCGAATGCAATATCGACCACTTCTTCATCTATTAATTTCATTGAATAAAACGAAAAGTTGTTTCCCATATGCTACCTACCGCACGACATAGACTCTTAAGGCCAAGCCAACTTTATCTTGATTTAGTTTATTTATTTGTATAATTTCAACAATAGCAATGCGGTACATTTACGATTCACGATTTCAGAACCACATTTTTATCGGAAAAAGCTTCCTCAAAGCAAAAGGAAATCGAAGGATCCTGAGCCCCTGATTTTCGCTTATTTTGCAAATGAAACCGTCTAGCCCTTTTCTGTACCTTCCAATGTTAATATCCATTTAGTTAAAACTTTTATTTGAAGAATATACAAAAAAAATAAAAATAAATCGTGAAACAGATTGTACAGTGTTTTTTTTTATTGTGATTTAACATTGCTATCTTGGAAACCGTAAATGATAGAAGGACGGTTAAATGGAACAAAAGTTGGGTATTTGAGAAACTATTAAAATACTCAAGACAAATCCATAATATCTCATACCATTCACGAATTATACAGGGCAAACCAAAAATGTCTATTTTCCATTTTCTCTTGTAGCACCGTTATTTACAGAAATATCAAAAAATATTAAAGGAACTTCTTCATGTTAGATCACGATAAAAAAAAACAACCTGTATATACCTATATTAGGGTGGCCCAAAAAAATCGACTATTTTTTTTTTCTCAATCTCGCATGAAAATATGTTAGTTCAACATGTTTTAAGAGGTTTCTCAAAAAATTGGTTCGATAAAAAAAATTTTAGAGGTCGCTCAAGAATTTCAAAAATCTTCAAAATGATAAAAAATCTATAATTTTTTTATTTTTTATTTTTTCTCTCACCATGTTGTTACTTTCTACGTTAAAAATTATGTATTCTCCAAAAATTACAGGTCGATTAAAGCATTCCTAGAGGTCGCTCAAGAATTTTTAAGGCTTTTAAGTGATGAACCTTTGGTGCTTTCGAGCGACCTTTAAATAGCAATATTAAGGCTTTAATTTTCTTACACTTCTAGTTTACATGGTAGTGAAAAAAAATAAGATTTATTTTTTATTATTAAAAATTATCATTGCATAATTATGTGTGTAACTTTTAATTACCGATGATTTTATCATTTAGTATGTATGTAAATGTATTATTTTTATCATTACAAATAAGAAAAATTTCAACTAGGAAAAAAATTCTTGTTTAGAATTTGTTAGCGCGATGCGAGCTAGTAGTACTACTAAATATTTTAGACATTACCGCGTCTATCGACTTCACCTTACTCTAACTTACTTATCTAGTTGCTTATGCAAAATAATGGCCGCGTAGTAAACAATATTTAACAATTAGTTAAATTTAATAGTTTTATTGTATTTAATTTAATATAAAATATAATCAAATAATCATAATAATAATAATATAAAAGTTTAAATAACTTGAAATTTCCAACATTTTAAGGTATGTATAAAATTATTTACTTTTTGGTATCTGTTTTTGCTTTTGCATCATCCTTCTAACCTCAATATGTGTCCCCTAGTATCCTTTTTCATAGTTGAATAATTTTCAGTGAATATATTATTTTATTAATCTAACAATATATGTCGATTATCAATAAAAATTAGAAGAGCATCTGTTCATCTTTGGTTATATAATACTAGGAGAATTAAATGTAATTTAATTCACCTCTTCCAATACTCTTTGGAAGAATTTAAATTACATTTAATTCACTTAGTATCAATAAAAATGTTAAGTGATATTAATTATTTATTATAGTTTCAAGATGAGCATTCGAAGAATGTTAAGATCAGGTGAAATAAAATCTGGAGAATGGTTGATAGGAAAATATACAACTGAATTGAATGACCGAAAGTTACCATCAAAGCGTGAAGTGTTAAGCCTTTTTCTTTTTAATCATTATGAGAATCAACAAACGGTGTCTGAAAGTCTGAGCAGAACAACAGCAGCAGTATTGAGTATTTGGAATTCTAACGTCATAAAAGATTTTCACATTAAAGAAAACATTAAAAAATTGTTTACTAATTGGCAAAGACTGAAAAAAAAACGATTACGGTTAACAAAAACCCAAAAAGAAAATGAGGAATTGTTTGCGAAGTCGCTAGAAGAATTGTTTGATTGTGCTCTTAAAAAATTTACTGTAACAAACACAACAAATCAAAACCCGACTCTCTCGTCATCATATGAACCACCGATATCCTTAGACGATAGCAGTGAATCAATTATATCATTATCACAAGAAAGCAATTTATCGCAATCAAGCGTCTCTTCACATGAACTTTATGCTTCACCTGCTCCAAAAAGAAGAAAAAAAATTCATATCTCTCCAGAAATGTCATCAATGTTGGATCGTACAAAAACATCTCATCGTAGTGCAGTATTTTTAATAGCTGCGACATCAGTAACTTTAGGACATGAAATTTCAGATCTTAATATAAGCAAAGAAACTGTTAGACGAACACGACAAAAATACAGGGCTGAGAGAGCAGCAGATATAAAATCTTCTTTTCATACAGAAGTTCCACTTACAGTACATTGGGATTCAAAATTAATGAAAAGCTTTACATCCACTAAGTCTGATGATAGACTAGCTGTTTTGGTATCTGGTCAAGGATTCACAAAGCTACTTGGTATTCCTAAAATTAAAGATTCAACAGGTTTAAGTCAATCAAATGCCGTGTACGAGTTAATCAAAGAATGGAATGTTGCAGATAATGTTGAATCCATGTGTTTTGACACAACTGCAAGTAATACTGGCATTAGACTTGGAGCTTGTGCCCTGCTTCAGAAAAAGTTAGATAAAAAACTGCTTACTTTCGCATGTAGACATCACATTCTGGAACTAATTCTAACTTCAATATTCTCAGTACTGTTAGAATCAGTATCTAGTTGTCCTTACGTTAAACTATTTCAACGTTTCAAGTCTAAGTGGAATGAACTCAATAAAACTGATTTCGTAAGTGGAAAAATCGATGAGGAACCTGCTACTATAACTTTTATTTTCAATCAGTTAAATAATAAACAACCACGAGATGATTATAAAGAATTTCTAAAATTATCTTTAATATATCTTGGGAAAACTACCGATCACAACAATAATGCAATAAATATAAATATGCCAGGAGCTTATCACAAAGCAAGATGGATGGCAAAAATAATTTATTGCCTGAAAATCTATATTTTCCGTAATCAATTCAAATTATCACATGAAGAACTCAAAGGTCTCGAAGAGTTCAACAAATTTGTCATCAAAATTTATTTAAAAGCTTGGTTCCTCTGTTCTGATCCCACATCAGCACCAAGAAACGATTTGCAGCTGCTCAAAAGTTTATTAAAATATAAAAATCAACATAATTCCGTAGCTTCTGCTGCATTAAACACATTCTCACGTCATCTTTGGTACCTGAACGAATACATGATTGGATTATCTTTTTTTGATAACGAAATTCCAAATGAAATTAAAATTAAGATGGTATTGGCATTAGAAAAAAAATCTAGCAAAACACCAGTAAATCGTGTAAAGATAAATGTACCTGACATAATGAATAAAGAAATTGACGATTTCATTAGTGAGAACACTAGATGTTTTTTTCAAGCATTGAAAATTGATGAATCATTTTTAAAAACGCACCCAAGTACCTGGGAATCGAATAATGATTATTTGAAAGGACTAAAAACTGTTCAAGAACTAAAAATTATTAACGATTCAGCCGAACGAGGAGTTGCTTTAATACAATCTTTTAATGAAAGTGTTACAACTAGTGAAGAATAAAAACAATACTTGCTACAGGTGGTAGAAGAGAACAGAAAAATGTTTCCAAATGCTATTAAAAAAGATCTACAAACGAAATTGGACAACAACTGACAGAAGTGAGATTATGAGGGGATCTAATTAATTTAAAGATTCGATATTTTGAACTTTAAAATTACAATAATAATTTTTTTTAGTTATTCATTTTCTTAGTTGATTTTAGATGAAAATAGAATCAAATACGAGTAGTCTGTCTAATATTTATGCGAAAAAATTTGATTCAAGTATCCTATTCCTATTTATTGATATGTTCATAAACTTCTTCACTGACAATAAAATAATAAAAAATAAATCTTATTTTCTTTCGTGTCTCGTGCTTTATTTCGGTTCACTACCATGTAAACTAGAAGTGTAAGAAAATTAAAGCCTTAATATTGCTATTTAAAGGTCGCTCGAAAGCACCAAAGGTTCATCACTTAAAAAACTTAAAAATTCTTGAGCGACCTCTAGGAATGCTTTAATCGACCTGTAATTTTTGGAGAATACATAATTTTTAACGTAGAAAGTAACAACATGGTGAGAGAAAAAATTAAAAATAAAAAAATTATAGATTTTTTATCATTTTGAAGATTTTTGAAATTCTTAAGCGACCTCTAAAATTTTTTTTATCAAACCAATTTTTTGAGAAACCTCTTAAAACATGTTGAACTAACATATTTTCATGCGAGATTGAGAAAAAAAAAATAGTCGATTTTTTTGGGCCACCCTAACCTATATAGATAATTCAATTAAAAAATATTTTGGGGATGTGGCAGTAAATTCAGAATTTAAATAAACTTATTTATTGTAATTCCAATATTTCGCAACTTTTTTGGTTGCTTCTTCAGGGAACTGTAATATATATTTTTTAAATTTCATATCGTTATTAATTTATAAAAGAACTGACTACAATTACAGTTTTTTGAATTATTAAAAGAAGCATCCAACCTCTTGTACAATGATGATAATATTGAACAAATTTTTTTTTATAAACAAATTATTTAAAATCAGATTGACACAATTAACAGTTATAAACAAACAAAATATGAATTATTTGATACAATATTGATAAGATGTTTAATTTTATAAATTCATTGCTAGTTTTTCATAAATAAATTTATTGTTATGGTCAAGAATAATTTGAATTTGTGTTTTTATTCTTAATTTTTTTAACTATCGAAAGAGTGAAGTGAAATAATTAGAGTAATTATGGAATGAAATATGTATGTGAGTGATGGCATCGGAAGTAAAGCGGCCCACGGACTATCAATAATGTGCAATATTTCGTATTGTGCACCCTCTTCCAACTCCAATAGGAAAACAGTTTGAAATAGGGTAAACTGTCTGGGGATGCTGTTGCACAAGGAGGACAGCGCCCTCATTCACTTATTTATTAAATTGGTGACAATTCTGTCGCAAGATGTCAGTGAAGCTGTAACACTCAAAAAATCACTCAAAGTAAGGTAAAATCAAATCTATCATTAAATTGCCACCAAAAGCAAGGTTTGTCTTCCAAAAAACTGAAGAAATTTTGATTTTGCTAGAAATAATTATTGTTACATTATTGTTTTTCAGTTATTGATAAAGAAAAACAAGAGAAAATTCAACAATGGCGATGGATTATTTGTAGAGCAGTCCCAGTTAATACAACCAATTTGCATTGTTTTCCTATAAATCCACAAAAGTGAAAAATGAAAATTTATTGTGCAATATAGAAATATTGTACAGTCTGTAGGTAATATTGTACAATATTTGTTCAGTTGTGCACTTATCTTCACTCCTTGAAAGTCAGCTAAGAATTAATTATCTCACAATATTATTGCGCAGTCTAGGGACAAGCATCAAAATATTAACTGTAGACTGTATATACAATATTTGCCAAATTGCACAATAAATATTAAATTGATTTTGATCCGCTCAATATATTGTACAAGATTTCAATATCATTTTTTAACTGCATATTTCTAACGCGTAGTGACTTTTCTCTAAATATTTTCCAAAATGAAAATTCTATGAACTAGGAGCAATTTTTGAAAACAAATTATTATACAAATTCCAAATTGGATGTTCGTTTTGGCCCTTTTGCAGACCTCGCATACGAAAGATCTATTAAGCTAAATTAATGCCGAGGTGTTCATATGTAAAGCTACACTTTATTTTTTTCGAAATTTTTTTCTGAATATTAAGTTTTAATCGATCACCTATGAAATATACACAAACGTTAAGATTTGCATCAAATCAAACACCATACAGTGAAATTGGTATCCAATTCCGAATTGATAATTAACATCACTACATATTCCGACCACTAATTTACTGCTTTCTGCGATTGTCGATACTTCGTTATTCATTTTAGTTTAAAAATCGGTAAAATTCAATGATGATGACGAATTTGAAATTGGATTATTCATCAAACAATCAATGCATAATTATAAAACATCGTTTTTTGTGTCAGTGGCTTCACAATTGTCTTGATTTCTAGTGCAACAGTAATATACATCAATTCAACATTAATTGTAAATTAACAATAAAGTAAGCTGTAATAGTTGTTAGAATTGTAAGCATCAAACTCCTATTTATAATGAAGAAATTAGCAGCTGTAATCTTCACGGAATTGTGTTTTAAATATTTTACTAATTGCTTATATTCAATCATTCCATCAAGTGTTTGACTAGTGTATGTGGAATTCTGAACTGTATAATAAAACTTCTCATATGCTGTTATTACAGAATCGCATTTTATTATAATGAAGGCTATCGAGAACTAAAATTTATAAAGAAAACATGTGAATTAACAGTGAATACTTTGTTGTAAAATGAACTTACAAATTCTACTACCAAAAACAATATATTGGTTCCTGTTACCATACGACCTAAATCGTTACCATATCGATTGAAGATCATATCGTCAACAATGTAGTGTAAGAATTTCAAAGCGACCACAATGAATTTAACCAGACCAAGTAAAAGCGACCATCCGAAGAGTTGATTGAAATACATTATATTTTCCAGTAAACATTTTGTAATAATTTTTATTTTTCTAATCAATAAATTGAATTGTATTGATTTCGTATTAGTTGAATGTTTCTCAATTAGCTGGTGCAAGTATATAAAGTTTATTTCAAAAACATTCAATAACACGATTGTTATGATTTGAAAAATATAATAAAGAAAAAAAGTGATCTCATGGCCCATACTTTTTAAAAAGTGAATATGGTTCATGGCGAACCAAATCTTAAAAGCGTAGACACGCATCATAGGGCACATTACAGTACAAATTATCGACTTAATAGAATTTTTTCTAAATAATCTCGTGTTATTATTATTATTATTATTATTTTTAATAGTATATGTATCAATTATATGGAAATTATTCAATAATTTCCCCCATATCAGCTGATTAATAAAATTATTTTCTATTAATACTTTATATGTTATAAATATCATACAAATATTATCAGCATACTCAAGAATTCTCATTGTAAATGCAGTATCGGCAAACGAATATTGATAAAACGCTAAGGTTAATTGGGCAATCACTAAACCAAAAAATAATAAAATTGCACGAATTTTATCTCGTCTCGGATTAATTAAAATATTTTGATTAACACAATATTTTGGAATGAAACTGAGAATATTTGCTCAACGCAATAAGATTCTATCAAAACGTGTGAACGATTTTAAAGCAGAAGAATTCGCTTTTGAATCCATTATTACACTAACGATAGAACGATTGAAGCAATTGTCAATTTCATTAGATGAATGTGGAAATTTTATTTAAAATTAAATGAATTATTAATTTTCAATCAGTACATGCAATGTTATTTATTGAATTATTGATTGTTGTTATCATAAACTCAGTCAGCTACATGTTTGGTAGATAGGCTAATTCATCAATAATCATTGTAGTCATCATATTTAACTTTAAAAAGGATCAAAAATTTGTATATTTCTGTATTAAATGTTCATTATTTCAAGTCTAGTTGGTATTTGATTTGTAATTTTTAGAATCCAAGTGTTTCTTGAGTCCTATCTTCTAATCAGGTTTTAAATAAATACACGTCCAGTTTCAAGGACTATCAACTAGCTCTGCCAAACATTATGTTGTAGGATGATGCCAAAGGAATATCATAAATTGCCCATATAAAAAACCTGTACCTATTGCTAATTGTAAATATTCAGGCAATACCGTATTGCTTATTGCTTATGCATCCTATCAAATTCCTGGCGCATCCACCATTTTCAACATTCAAAAATATGATCGGAAAAATTTTCAGTAAATTCTAATTGTAAGGGAAAATTGTAGAATTTGTGTTCATTCTCCAAAAAAAAAACTGACAACTATAGTTATCCTTGATAAAAGGATCATATTTAACTCAATGTTTTTGTTTATTATTTGTATAGTGAGAACTCTGGAGTTTTGCAGCAAAACATCAACGTTTTCTTCCACTACTTTTATACAATATTATTGCACAAAATCTCTTATTGATAGTTTAGGGGCCACTTAAGATTCAAATTCTCTTCATAGTTAAGTGCAGAACTGAACAAATACAATATTAACTACAGACTGTACATACAATATTTGCCAAATTGCATAATAAATATTGAACTGATTTTGATCCGCTCAATATATTGTACAATATTTCAATATCATCTGAAGACTGTTATTAATATTGTACAATTTTAATGATAATTTAGAGTCTAGGGGTCGCTTTATACATTTAAAAAACTAGCCGGCGATAAACAACAACATGAAAATGCAGAGCCTGACGCCGAGTTTGCCACTCTGCCACTCATCACGTGATTTATTCGCTATCTTGCTTACTCTGCTTTGGCTGCAAGTGTCCTTCTCTACACTCCTTCCACTTAAATATTAATTTGATAGAACTCAAGCATTATCTAGTTTAAAATATTCGCGCCACTAAAGGGTACTATTTCTCCCTTAAGTAGACAATGTTGTCTAGTGATTTTTCTGTCAAATGATAAACTCAATCAAGTCCTTGGATATAGTATACAAAGATACCGACGATATTTTTTGTAATTATGTATTTTTCATTATTACGTATTATATATTTCACCATGAAACTATGTGTTTTATTTTTTTTCCAAACTTTTTGATAGATATAGGTATATTAGGTATAGAAGAGAGCGCCTAGGTGAGCAAAAAATTGAGATTATAAACAATCAATTATTTAGCAATAAACATGACGATAGTTGAAATGGCAACATCCCAAATGTTAACCTAGTAGAGGCGGCAGCGTTGCAAATGTATAAACAAAGCGCGCATAATGCAAAGTTGTTATTACAGATGCTCACTAGATGGAAAGAAAAGGGCTAGTGGTGAGATTATACCAATGTTCTTTATAGTAAATTACAAAGAAAATAGTTTAAAATAAAAAATGGGATAAACTGATTAAAACGCGCGCCATCTAGCACGCATTATTAGAAATATTAACACGCTTGGCAACATTGCATAATTTTTAAACAGCTTCCCATTACAGTTGCAACGTTGCCATCTTCACTAATTGCAATTTTTTATTGTTAAATAAATTATTTATTATTAAAAATTTGAAGTTTTTTCTCACCTAAGCGTTCTCCTTTAGACCTAATTCACGGATATCTATCGAAAAATTTGAAAAAAAGCCAGTATTCTAGATTTAAAAATTAAATACAAGGCTTTTTGTTTTGAATATAAATGACTGTATTTTCATCAAAGATTCCGTCATGCTGTGCGCACTCAAGGGTGATAAGAATTTCTTATGTTAGTTCGTTCTAATGTCGTAGTTGGCGCTAGTTGTACCGATTTTTTATATTTGTACGGTAAATGGTACATATTGTGTCCTATATTACCGACACTACCTGACAACTAACATTTGTTTAGCCGTTGAGCAACGTGCTATATAAGTATTGTTTTCCTTTGTTTTTGTTTTCGTTTTTTTGTTTTCTGTAAAAATGCCGTTTCGGTTTTGTGTTAAATTGTGTTTTTTTATTTATACGTGGTTGTCAAATATTAATTCAATCCTTAAAGGA
>JAZBGY010001969.1:0-14717 GCA_037414755.1 Lydus trimaculatus
TACAGTTGCTTATGCTCCAAACCGAACGGCATCTGTCAAAGTTGTCAGCAAATATGTTGGTGCTTGAAGCCTATCCGAACGGCTAAAAACAACAGCTATAAGCGTAAGCGCTTTAAGCGTGTAAGCGTGCTATCCGAACGCAGGGATTATCTAAGACAATTTTAAATTACACAAATTATGTAAAAACCAACAGTTTTGTTTATTTATTGCATACTTTTTCAAGGTTTAATTAAACAAATTAGTTACTTGGAAAAAATTATCAAACTAGGGGGTTTCTTTTAGACGTAATCAATCGATATCTGTCAAAAAAATTGTGAAAAAATTCGTTATTGTAAGGTCAGGTATATCGCCGCCCTACAACCCACTCAAATTCGCATCGCTTTTCCTCTGGTCCGTCCAAATTTCCTGTACCACGGAGGACAAATTGTGTAATAATCTCCTAGAGAAATATTGAATCAATTTAATGATTTCAATTACTTCCAAAACTTCTCTTGTTCTACTACGATTTATGTACCGAATGACTCTTTTTCTAGTCGTCATGTGTCTTACAGACCGACGACCACTGTTCGCGGATTATTCAGCCTCTTAATATATTTCCGCTTACCATTACCACCCAACATAAAAAGGTGTGTGTAAAAGCTTCCAGCTAACAATATCGCGAATATATTGATAATATATGGCGCCAGAAGATTGAATTGTGAGTTTCCTGGCGTAGGGGTTGTGGGTGTCAGTCGTGATTGCGTTCGCATGATAGCCACCACAGTTGTTGGCAGGGGAGGAATCTCTAGTCGAGTTTCTTTTCCCATGCTATCCGTGTAATGGCCAATTTGTGAGAGGTAAGCGAACAGAGGCTGTGGGACGTTGAAATTTTCATCGGACGCTGCTTTTCTGATGGCTTATTATTCCTCAGTCGTCAAGGCGATATCATCCCCGTTTTTTTGTCCAACAACTTGCACCATAACATAGAAGTCGCATAGTATGCCATTTCTTCTTTCGTTATGATGCGATGTATTTGTTTTTCGTCCGCTCTGTAATTTGAGAATATCTCTTGCGAGATGTCGATGATTCTAGCGTAGTTTGCAGAGAGTGATTGACTCGGTGCAATCGCTGTCACGCTCACATCTACTCTGAAATGATTGGTGGATCATTTCGTTGTGGTGTTGCCTTGTTTTGTGGATGCATTGGAGGTGGCAATTCCTGTGTCTTTGGATCACTCTGCGACGCTGCATTCATCTTTGATGCTTTCTGCTCTTTAGGCTTTATGGCGGGCTTCTTGCCAACTTTACAACAGTCTGTGTGTTTGGTAACCAATACCATCTCCTCGTCTTTTTCTTTGTGGCGTGGTTTTCAAAATCACATTGGAAATTGATTGTTATTTTTGCTGAACTTCAATGTTTGAGAATTAGAAGAATTACTATGATTTTGTAGCCCATTTTTGGGTTTCTTGTTGTTGATTTATTCTTTTTTGGTTTTGAGCTTTATTTCTTATTTATTGGATCATTTTGGTTACATTTCAAAAACAAATCACACACACTGATGTATTGTGATGAATGGAGCTCTTTAGGCTCATATGGCAGTCAAGCATTGAACCTTTTGATGTGAATTAGCCTTTTTAGATAGTCATCAACGGTTGGTTTTGACGAATAGAGACTCTCAATAAGTTAACGTACAGTTTAAGTGACGATCAACAACGATCAAGGCTCTTGAGTTATATAGTGACCAGAGCGTGGTAAGAGAAAAATAAAAAAGTAGAAATGACGCCAATGCTCATTTTGATATTCCGTCTTCAAAACAATGCCACATAACCACAATAGAATCAGTAAACACAATATTCTTACTGAATGACAATTCAAGTACTAATTATCAACCACCAGAACAGTTTTGCCATCACTCCACTCAAACTCCATCGTAGTCCACCCGTCTGTGAAAACCGAAACTACTTTCCAGACAACCCAATAATTGACTGTTTTTATTATGGTTTGATCCAGAACGCACATTCATTAACTGTGTATCAGAAATTGTTTGATGAAAATGATTAATTGAATTTTCAAAGGATTTGTCAAAACACTTTCGTTGAGATCAATACAAGTAGTACTGTATTCATAATGACTAAATTCCTTTAAAAAAATCATCCACTAAATAAATTGTTACAGAATGTGCCTATAATTATCAAGTCTCAAAGTTACCGCAAGCCACGAAAGGTAGCTTGCTGTACCATTAGAATGTTTTACGTATTAAAATAATTAAGGACAAGTTCAAAAATGAGCTTCATTTATCATTCTTATGGATTCCATAGCTGTTGGTTGTGTAAACATATAGAATCAATAAAGTCCAAGTCGGTTTTTGAAAACGACCAAGGTCACCAGCTTATCGGTGAAAATCCACCATCATCCACCGCCGTCCATAAATTAACAGAGGAGCACCTGGATGTTTTCTAACCCTGTAAAGCACATTCGTGTTTTTCACAACTTACTGATCGGCGGCGTACTACATTCTAAATATGAACTTCATTTATCCAAACTACAAGATAAAAATCTGAATGAATCAATAAAACGAATTTTTATTGATGTGTTATCTACATCTTTAGCGAATGAAATACAAGTATATGTACTCGCGTTAGTGTATTTTAGCATGTAACGGGAAAATTCAGTTCACGTTGCTAAATGAACCGTTTATAAAACGCGCTCACCGTTTTAGGGTTTTCTGCACTTTTAAAAGTGCATTTTTGAATTTAATTGGTTTTAAGCTTTGGCTGACTGTTGCCATAAATTTTTTTTGCCAATTTTTCATGGAGCAGCAGACAGTGGATTTGGCTACCCCATAATGCGGTGACATTTTATTATGATGCTCTTCTGTGATTCTGGATTTCACATATAAAGTTGAACATTTTTTAATTTTAGCCATTTTGAAACACAATTCACAAGTATAAAGATTTGTTTCTATACACAACTGAACACTGAGGGGCCGTCCACAAACCACGCAACGTCTTTTCTTTCGTTTTTTTCCACCCTTGTAACACTATGTAGACATTCGGTTTGATCGAAGGATGTTTCTGGAAGACGGATGGGGATCAAAGGACGGTGGTATTGTAAACGGAAATAGAAATGACATATGTGTTGAAAGGGGAATGGGAATCTTTTTTTCTTCGAATGCGTAACTTTGGTTTAACTTGGTTGAATTTATTGGAAAATGATGAAGTAATTTCTCCAATATTTCCATTATTCACTTCTGCGTTCCAGCATTTTATTTCTAATACCCTTGTACGGTAGGCACTACTACCTCCTCCTTCCTCATACATGGCGTAAACGACATTTTTAATTTCACTAATTTCGCCATTGCTGAATGAATCGATTAACTGTTTTCTTGTCGCGTACCTTCCGTTCGGATTGTTCTTGCGTTGTGTTGACAATTTTGGACACAGTTGACTTTGAAACTTGAGTCAATTACGCGCAGGTGTTTTGAATGGAAATTTATCACCCATATTCTTTAAATTAATTACCTTTTCTTTGCTTCTATTGGCAAATTTTTCTGATAACTCTCCAACTACCTCTGAAAAAACAGCGAATTCTAAAGCATGTTCCAACAATAATTAGGAATATAAGCATAGCGGTATTATTCTCGTCAATCATTTCGCTTGCAGTACCATGGAATACTGATACAACAAACAGCATCGACAATACACTTTTTGAGAGTACTAAAGTGTGAAACACAATCTAACCACCTGAAATCAAAAGAGTCATCCCATGACCAGCCGCAATCACCGGCTTTTCTGAAGGATAAGTTACCCTCGCTGGGTCATCTGATAACTCTTTCATTGAAATGTATGAATTACAAGAGAAGCATGGTAACTGAGAACGGCAGAACATTTTGCGCAATTACTTTTATCGACAAATTTGTGAGCGATTTTTCCACTCACATAAGCAATCTAAAGAAAATTTGGGTATATTGTAGACAGAATTTTTTCAGATAATTTAACAGCTTAATAAAATCGGATTTGGTAGCTAATGGAATTCTACTGACTTTCTTCGCTGAAATGGCATCGTAAGTGAGAACGGCAGAACATTTTGCGCAATTACTTTTATCGAGAAATTTGTGAGCGATGTTCCCACTCACATAAGCAACCTAAAGAAAATTTGGGTGTTTTGTAGACAGAATTTTTTCAGGTAATTTAACAATTTAGTAAAATCGGATTTGGAAGGTAATGGAATTCTACTGACTTTGTTTGCTGAAATGTTTTGTAGATCTTTCTCTTGCATTTCATTTATCTCTTGTCTAGTTGTTGTCATTGGTGTATTGGCTGTGTATATTATTGGCTGTATTATTTTTCAAAGTCCATATTCTGAAATGACTGAAAACGGTCTTCCATTCACCGTTACTAGTTTAACTAAGGCTTCTATTAAATCGGGTTTATTCATACTAATTTTAACTTTAACTTCTTCAAGGCAAATTTGTTTCAACCTGGATGAGCTTGCTGAATGATGCTCCATTCCATTTGAATCTGTTGATTTTTTGGTAACTTCACTTTCATCACTGCGTAGTACAACTTCGACGGTGTTATTACTTGTATTACTCCTATAATTTCGTATTGATTTTGATAAATTCACTTCTTTATGAGCTCTCATATTATTTTTCAAATTCGTTGTATGCTGTCCCTATAAAAAAAATCTTTTTCTCATATCTGTATCGGTGATGTCATATAAGCAGACAACTCTTAAAAATTTACCTTTGTTTGAAGATTACAAATAGTGCAAATACTTTTCTGTGTAGTTTTAGATAAAGTAAAATATTTGTGTACGTACCCCCCCAGTACTGTACTTAATCCAGAGTGTGCTCTTCTACGCCCTTTGATTGGTCCGTTGAGAGGAGCACTTCTGGGAAGTCAGGGTGCAGGATTCCTAACCCTTACGCCAGTCATAACTTGGCTGCGCCCCCGAGGCTTTGGAGCCGCCTTGTTGGCACACTTTGGCTCTGCGTCCTTCGGCGTGCTGCTATCTGACAGGGTGCTCTTTGAACCGGTTTCTGGCTTGCCAGGGTTTATGGGCTGTGAAGTCCTTACTCTCGCTTCTTCGACTGGTAGGTCCTGTTTGATGAGGAACTTCATCCTCTTCTGAGCCGCACCACTCGTGTCATAAATTTAACAGTGTACGCTCTTTTATAATGAGAATACAAACGAATTCGGCAACATGAACATTTCGGTGCCTATATTACGTTTTATTTTTTCTTTTGTTGGGAAAACAATAGCTCATTGAATGACTGCATCTACATGTCTTATCATTTCTCACACGTATTTCACGTAAACTTGATATACTGAAAAATAATGACAAAAGTGTGTAACTCGAATTCCGCTTAATTTAATGAATGTTAAAATAACTCATTCTGTAATAGTCAGTATATGTAAATGAGGGTCCTTATAAATTAAATCAATTGCTTTCCAATATTGCTAGCAGTATATTAAAATTTTTTAAATCCATAAAAGTACACAATGCTTTATTACTTTGTATAGAAGATTGAATGATGTGTTTATTTGCAACCCAATGTCGCTAAATGATTTAGGACCTGTATACTGAGGATGAGTTCAGTAATTTATATAAGGCTTCAGCGGCTATATTTGCTTCCTCTTGAGAAACTTCTGGTTCGTCAATTTTATCTTCTGTAGAACAAGGGCACTCGTTTTCTACGCTTTTTTTTTTGGAGGATAGGGGTAACCTAAGTGAAGGAATCACTGTTTTCTTGAAACGTTTTGGATTATTCTTCCCTGAATTTTTAAAAAAATCAGAATAAATATCTATGTACTAACAATTACTTCAACAAAATCATTTTCTCTAAAATGTGAAAAGCAGATCTTCATATTATATATGACTGACTTTTTTCCCAATTCTCAATCTGTGAATCCAAAGTTTTCGTCGATTGGTTATTTCGAAACTACCTGATATTGATTTAATTTTTACAATTTTTGTCTTTTGATGGAAATAAGTGGAAACTAATGTTTTTATGTTTATTTTCTCAGAAGTTACAATGCGGGACCATTTAGACGTGATTTACTGAAACTTAGAAATGTAAACCGTTATTTCACCTTTTTGTTTAGGAAAATCATGGGTCGCAGGCGGTTGGTCAGGTCAGGTCAGGTAAGGTTATAAGATTTTTTGATTATATTGTTTCTTAAGTGTAAATTTAGGTCGTAATTCAATACTAAAACGGCATTGAAAAACGTCTGACGTAAGTCTTCCGAATTCTTAAGCAAAAAACCTCCAGTGGTTGTATTTTGCCTGTTGTACCTTTCGGTATGATAATTGGAATGTAACCGTACTAAGGGCGGTTACTTAAAATAAAATTCGCTGCCACCAGTCTGTTTAATTTTAGTAGAAAATAGGGTAACACGAATTATTTTAACAAAATCAATATCTAATTCTGAATTTCTTAATCGAAACCAAGAAAATTAAAATCAAATCTATACGGAATTCACGTCAAAATCTATCAGAATCTTTTTCGTTCTCTAAATCAAAATCTGCCAGAATCTTTTTCGTTTTCTCCTCTTTTTCCTCAAATCCCTCACATTTACTTTCGAAATTTTGGACCAACCATAACTCTGCTAAATGACCTGATTAGGCATTTCCCAATTAATCTAAATATTATTTTCTTATTAATCATCGATACATCTCTTGAGTTATGATTAGTCATATTCTAGAATCTTCAGTTATCGATAAATTTATGATAACTTAAGGGTCCACTCTATATTACTCATCTTATTTATGTCTAGTAATTTTCCGTTCCAATAATATAGGATGTCCGTCCCTTCTAGGCTGTTACAGAAATGACAGATTTTCCCTGAGGCGTGGCTCGTCTCGCAACTTTTGGACAGTGACCGCTCCATGAACCTATCAATAGTATATTATTTTCACCTACATTGGGAAAAATACTTGCTCCAAACATGTTTTAAAATGCTCTGAAAATAGAAATCAAAGTAAATATATATTTTTGGCAAAAAAAATTGTATCTTTTCTTATCTGAGGATGAAATTTTTGGTGATAAATAATTATTAATCATTTATGACTATTCAGTTGTTATATTTAATTATATTAGGACTGTATATATAGCATCAACTGAAACAACAAACAATCCAATTGAAAATTCGCAAAATACAAATTCTGCTGAACAACAACCCAGCACTTCGTCAACAAATCCGACTACGATTGATAAATATTTTAAAACTACAAAAAGACCAGCTGACTTATCTACAAACAAATTAACACCAGCCACAAAGGTACAAATATTAGAAAATCAACCATCAACATCATCAAGTTCAGACGTACAGCCTATGCAAATTGATCATTCTCAACCAGATCAGCATAATCAAGGAGGTCCTGTTCAAGGAGAAGCGGGAAATATTAAAAAACAGAAAAAACAAGGAGCAATATTTGGTCTATTAAAAGTGAGTAATATGGCTAGTACTTCATTTAAAATAAGTAAATATACAAAATCTTACATTTTTGTATTTAACAATAAAACTATGGCTAATCAGTTATTAAATTTAATTGAAATAACATATCCATCAGTAAAGTCCACCTGTCATCAGATGGACTTAAATACTGAATGTGAATCGTACAAAAATCAAGCATGTGAAATAGCATATATAATTGTTATGACATTTCCTTTTAATATTAAATTCTCTACTCTTTATGAAAAGTTAGGTAAAAATGTAAAATCAGATGATTGTATATTTAAATTTCATATATCTATTGTAAATCGTTTAGATAATGTTGACGATATTGATGATGACGATAAAGTGGATGAACACGTTAAACATATTATTAAAACAATGCTTGACAACGAGCAATTTGGTTTCTCTTGGTCTACTGAAATAGACCGAGAGGAGCAACGTAACATGTATAACAATAAATTTAATAATAATTACAATAATAACGAACCACCAAAAAAGCGTAAGCGGTTTGAATAATACAGATGTATAATATTTTTTATAGTGGCAACAATTACGTCTGATGAACACAAACAACCAATACCACTTTTGGAGCACATTTTGCCAAAAACTACTTATATATTAGATAGAATAGATAATGAATTTAACAATAAAAATTTACATTTTGATCATTATGTTGAATATGTATATAATTCATCAAATACAACTTGGATTTATGATAAAGATCCATTGAAATCAGATGATTATTATAGGGACCTTACTCGTAAATATAATTGTTTCCATGCACATTCTTTCGTTTTAGCATTTATACCTGTATCACTAAATATTAATAATGTTTCAAATATATATCAAATTTTTGTATCTTTAATAAGATTTTTCTTGTATCAATTAATCTTCCATAGTGACACTATTGATGAGAATATTGAAATTTTGGCCGTAGTAGAACGATCCGATATTAGAGGATATCACTGTCACTTAATGCTCTTTAATCATATTGAAATTACCAAACAACGTTTAGAAATTATTCAACAATTTTTATCTGAAACAGTGACTTATATTATCGATTTATATTCTACTGGGTCAGAAGTTACAACTTTAATTAAACCACTGATTAGTTATCAAAAAATTAAATCGGTTGCAAGTTATATTAATTATTTGAAAAAAGGACCATATTGTATATTTACATCTAACCATAGCATTGCTGAAATGTTTTGTACTTTCGAACGTACTTATATTTTTAGTCCTGAAAGTGTTCCCAAAAGACAAAAAAGAGCTATAGACAATTCAGAAACATATCATACATCTAATGAAGTTACAATTTTTTTTTTTAAATTCAATGAAATCAGGTAAAACAGAATATTCAGATATATTAGCTCAAAGTAGTAGTCAAGCTTTTCTACATATAAATAACTTGCAATCGATTTATCAAAATTGCTATCAGCAACTATTGTTCTAATAAATATATTTAATAGTGCTATTAGGTATATATTAAAAAGAAACTGTAAGTGCTTTTCAAACATCATAAAAATGAAAGATGTGTAAAGTAAATGTATGTTTCAGAAGGGCATATTTTTTGCGGGGCCGTAGAAAGATTGGATATTCCTCTACATTGTTTCCCCAGAAATTCCACAAAGTAAGTAAATTTCACCTTCATCTTTTAATCCTCTAAATAAAAATAAATAAAACCGTATCTTCAAACCGGAAATTTTTTGAAAATAAAACATGGAAGTAGTATAAAGGAGCAACTATTTTGCTTATAGAAAACGGGATTCTAAAATATCTACCTATGTATATGCTTTAATCAAATATATTTGTTATAGTAAAAAATATCTCTTATCATCGTTTTTGTATCTAAAACGTTGAATATATCAATCCAAAGAAATAATGGATTTACACCACCTACATAAAGATAAGTTTTGGATTATTAAGAGAAAAATGTTATCAATAAACATCATTTTTCAGATTTATAACATGGATTGAAGCCCTCAGCGTGGGGAATACAGATATCACATTCCTATCGCTCTAGATGCATTTGTGGTCACCATTTTTCCGGGGAATCGTACACCCATTCTCAAAGCCGCACCTTACACTCAAATGCGATTTCCATTCCTGTACAAACTTCTACAGTCCTTCCTGAAGGTCCAGTTGTACCGACTATGTCAAACAATTATCCTCATCCAAACTCCTGCAAGGTCAAGGTCTGCATTCACTTTTTGTAACGTCGTTTGTTCATCAACGTGTAAATGGCCATTTCTCGAAAAAGAAGAAACTTATTTATGCACTGAAAAACAAACGACGCCGTTTAAATATTTTGAAAAAAAAAATGTAAATATAATTGGGGACCTATTAGGTGGCGATGCAAATGCGTTAGTGAATAATATTTTTAAGAACATTCCTGCACCTACCGTTGCATTTATTTTAATGCAGCTAAAAGCTGTGAAGCATCCTCCAAAAGATAGAAGGTGGAAGTAGCAAGAGAAGCCCTGCATGCTATTCCCTACTAAAAAGATTTGTCGCTTTCCCATCACCAACCACACTTTCTCGTCTTCTGCGATTCATATAAAGAAGATGAGAGAATGTGCTGCCTTGTGTTCGGTGAAATGAACATAAGAGAGCACATTCACTACAATGCTTCTTTAGATGCGATCAAAGATGTCTTAAATCTTGGAAATTAGGCCAGGAAAAGCAATATTGCTTCTGATGCCCTGGTTTTCGTGGCTCAAGGTGTCGTGAGAAAGTGGAAGCAATCTGTTGTTGCTCACTACTTTACTCAAACGAGTATTTCTTCGAACGAGTTTGAGTTCATTGGCTCGTTGTTTCATATTGTTGTGCCTGTTGTTGCCACCGTTTGCGATATGGGGACAACAAATGTCAGTATTTTTCGGAAAATGGGGTCCTGGCTATCTCATCTTTATTTTATCCACAAAGATTGTGAAATTTTTACCATTCTCGATCCTCCAGACCTTTTGAAATGTATCCGTAATCTATTCCTGAACCATCCTAACAGTTTTCCATCTACCCTTGGTGGCCATAATGTGATAATGACCGCTCGTTGGACCAGCATTAACACAGTTTATGAAGAAGATAAAAACCAACGGCCAGGTTATACCAGGTATTATAAGTAGTTTTTATTTCAAACATATATGTACCTAATTTGTTTTGTTTTTCTTAAATAACTTACAGGTTCTGTATAAAATCACAACTGAACATCTAGTGTCAGTCATGCAAGCAAAAATGAAAGTATCACTGGGGCCGGTATTAAGTAGATCTATGGTCGCTTTTCTAAAATCTAGAATTAGTGTTGGTAAGTGATTTTTATTTAAGTTATAAATATCCTAATATAAGTATTTTGTAGGTGCTTTACCGTCAGATGCCACCGGAACTTCGTCGTTTGTGATGCTGATGAATAAGCTAATGAGACTTGCTCCAGTACATAGAAAGGTATAAAAATTGGGAAAACAAACCGCTTTATTTTTAAATTATCAGTTGAAAATATCATGTAAAGAACAATGACAGCGATATTAAAACAATACTCAATATTTATATTATTAGAAAAAAATTGAGATATCTATAGTATGTCAGTTTTTAACAGATGGAATATTGAAAAATTTGTTTTTTATTTAAGGTGTACCTGGAGCATTGAGATCATCAGTGTCACAAAATTGACCACATTTGGAATTCTGGGACGAAGCCTATGTCTTCAGAATTGGGCATTTCTAGGAAGTAAACGTCGGCCCCCTTCGCTGGTAATATATACATTTTTCATTTTATGTTTTACTTTTATTTCAAATGATGTCATTCTAGGATGGATGGTTAATAACCATTAGTGCAATAAAGGGGGTCTAGCATAGATGGTACGGTAAAAAGGGTTCAATGAACTCCACACTAGAATGTAAAACCAAGACCCGGTGGTTTAGTGCTGTTCGTTAGGAAAAAGTGCAGTGTTTGTTGTTGTATCAGTATTCCATGGTACTGCATGGTACATGGTAGATGGTACGGCACGGTACTTGCTATAGGTAAGCTCGAGACTGGTGCGGCAGAAACTGCGTATTAATAATTTGTTGCATGTGGTACTGCTATCTTAAAATATAACTTTATAAGAACAATATCAATCATTTGACTCTACATTTTAAATAAAACCAAAGATACGCGCCTTCAATAATTCATTTTAAATTTTATGTTCAGGTGTACCTGGTGCATTGAAGTCATCAGTATCACAATATTCACCACATTTGGAGCTCTGGGACCATCCTCGCAGGCATGTATTTTCCCCCCAATTTTTCACTTGGATTAAGAATTTTATTATTTCAGGATGGTGGGTTATAGCCATTGGTGCGATAAAGGGGGTTTGCAGACTATACAGCAAAGAGGGTTCAACGAGCTTCGCATCAGAGCTCTCAATCAGGACCCTCTCGAAAACTTGTTAACAGTCCAAATCATGCATCTTCGTGAGAACTACCAAGTCATTTGCAAGGTTGGAAGAAGAGGGAAACACACCGTTAAGAAAGGGTGGTTCAAAGCATGTAAGTACTCCGGCAGCTGGAGATCATATTGTCACTGAAATAGCAAACTTTGTTGCAGCTGGCAGTGTAGAGAGATAGATTCCACACTAGTTAGTGTACTACCACTAATTTCCAAATTTGATATTATTAAGTTGTTAAACTATCTGGAAAAATATCAGGGCCTCTCCACTATCATGGAAAAGCAAAGAGAATAAAAAAGGAGAGATGGAAAACACGAGGGCGCTAGCGCTCCGAAACTGGTTGTGTCCAACTAATTCAGAATTGTAATTTATTTGTACCAAAATAAATGTATTTGTTATTATAATTATATCAATTGATATTTGATCCAGTTAATTTTTTAATTACACCAGAATATGAGTCAATCAATCACTCAAGATGTCATTTTTTTGTTTGTTTTATTATAAGTTTGATGTTAATTTTATTTTAAACAAGTCGCAAGTTTTTTGTGGAAAAAGTAGTACCTGCTTTGTGAGAGTTTGATCCGTTTGCATATTTTTACAATAACATCTGGTTATGCTTGCCCATGACAAATTTTTGAAATTTACTACTGGCAATATCTCTACACCCCTATCAAGTTCTTTCATACCGAATCTACTGTGTCTTGATTTTATTACTTAAGTCAGCAATGCGACTATATATCAATTAGCATTAGAAACAACAAACTATTTGGCACATTTCGTCATCTTAATCAATATGTCATCATGGAAGGATTTTCCATGTCGCTACCAGGGTCCGGAAATGCCATAGGAGCCCCAAAAACTGCTTGTAAAACCAACAAAATCTGCAATAAAGGTTCATAAAATTGTTATTTGCTTTAGCTATGGGACTCTTTGGAGCAATCGATCAACATTGGCTTCGGGCCCCAAGGAAGGTAGATCCGCCAATGCATAGCATGCTAAAATATACTTTGGTTTTTGTGAAACATAACGTCAAAATTTTATTTAAAAAAAGAGCTTACCAATTACATAAAACAAAACACAAAAATTACATGGTAACTACACCACATTGAAAAATATTCCATACTTAAAATGAAAGTATAAATTGCAGCACGTTGTTTAAGTCATATAATAGCAGCTTGCTAGTAGAGTGGTTGCAAAAGAGATGTTTATTGCAGAATTTGTAAGTGCTGTAGTGAATAATGTATATGCTTGACCTTCCCCAGATAGCAATTTGAAAGTCAGAACTGAATTCAATAAGATGTCTTATGCGTCGCTGTAATGCAATCCTGTATTTCAGACAAATCCGCCAAATTCGAGTATTGCAGAAATCCACAACCTTAAGTGCAAATTTGGAAATTTGTTTAATTAAAGCGAAACAATGTTACAAATGTTACCTTCCAAAAAAATTAACATCGAAGCCTTGGAAAATGTTTGACGCATATACTAATCTGCAGAACCTCATATATTAAATTATCATAAGATGTGGTAGTATACCAACAAAAATCATCAAATTGATTTCGATTAATTTACTCTTTAGAGGATCAGAAACCAGACCACAGTCCCTATAGTTGGGAACTTTTCTATGCACCCAAAATTTAAATTATGTTGGGTGTGTTGGAGATAGAATGCTAATTTTCTTCCAGTATAATGTTCTTTGAGAATGAATGCTTTTTGGGACTCTGAATAAATTCATACCGAAAACAGACAAACAATTTTATTCAAGCTAAAAGAGCCAAATTTAACTTTCTATTTTAAAGTTATGAAATTTTTACAGCTCTTCGAATTAACTGTACTTACATTTCAACCATCTTCACGTCAATTTGTAAAAATACACTATCACAACAATGATTTTCTGGCAAAATTATAATGAAAAATCAAACTATTTTCAATTACGCTACTTGAAATTGAGATTTTCAGTCAGAGCTAACGTATGATGCTGGGGCCACAGGTGAAGATCAACCAGGTGCAGTAAAATATCCATGTGGGTTTACATATAGTTGGCTATGCCAAAAAGCTGTACTAGGAACAATGTTCGAAGCAATGTGAGCAGATGATGATAAGCTTTGACCTTTTTGTACAACTTGGAGCAATTTGATTTTCGTTGCTATGCGCTGATTCACCGGAAGACAAACAAAAAAGTTTATCTTCATCTTGATTGGAAACACATTCTTTTAGTTCCTGTTGAAATTTATCTCGTGACTCAATGCTCTTTTCTGTCAAATCACCTAGACGGTCTTCTGACATATTCCTAGCTCTCTTCCTTTTATTATGAAGTGGGCGTATTTCATCGACTCCAATTCCTTGAATTTATACCGTGTGACCCATGTAAATCGCTAGGTGAAAAGACCTTGCAGCATTAGGATTTTGCTCTCTTACGCGCATATTAATTTTGACAACTTGACCATGTCATAAAATTTTATCACGAAGTAATATAAAAACCATAAAATACTAGCATTTTGATTGTTCCTACGAGGCCAATTCCTTGAATTTATACCGTGTGACCCATCCAAGTTGCGAGGTGAAAAGGCCTTGCAGCATTAGGATTTTAGAAGTGTAAAGGAAGTGTTTCTATTGCTCTCTCACGCGCATAACAATTTTCACAATTTGACAATATCATAAAACTTTATCACGAGGTAATATAAAAACCATAAAATACAAACGTTTTAATGGATATTTCAGGCCAATTCCTTGAATTTATACAGTGTAGCCCCTGTAAGTTGCTAGATGGAAAGGCCTTGCAACATTAGGATTTTAGAAATGTAAAGGAAGTGTTTCTATTGCTCCTCTCACGCGCATATTAATTTTGACAACTTGACCATG
>JAZBGY010001970.1:2527-14717 GCA_037414755.1 Lydus trimaculatus
CCGCGTAAATATATTTCTTCCAAAATTTTATATTCTTCATATGTTTGTTTATCAATATTAAAAACATCATCATCATCATCATCATTATCATCTTCATCTCCATCTTTATTTGGTTTTTTATCAATTGATAATTTTGTGGATTTTTTTGTTTTAACGTTAGTTTCATTTTGGGGTGTTTTCTTTTTGATTTCATTTCGTTTAATTTGTTTCTTATTCTTATCATTTCCATTATACAATTCAATATTTTTATCATATTGTATGCTATATAAATCATTATCTTGATCTTGATCTATATTTTGATTTTTTAATGTTATATCTGTACATACTGTTGATGTTGGTGAATAATCATTATTTATAATTAAATGTTCCGGTATTGATAAATTATCATTTTCATTAATTAATGATGAATCAATTGATGATATATCATCACTATATTTACGTTGGATATTGTTATTATTATTATTATTATTATTATTATTACTATTTAAACGTGAAAATAATTCATCAATATTATCATTTGTTAATAAATTCTCTAATGTCTCAAAATCATCGCTATTTAACGATGTTTGAGAATCTTGGAAATCTGTAGGTGGATCAATTACTGATTTACGTTGTTGTTGTTGTTGTTGTTGTTGTTGTTTATTATTATTTCGAATTACATTACTTTCAGCTGAACGTGTAGATTTCTTTATATTATTATTATTATTATTATTATCATTTTTTAACGGTGTAGATGTTGTAGTATGTGGACGACAAGATGAGGTATCTTTTGTTTTCTCTGTTAACGCTTTAAAATCATCAGATTCTAACAATTCCATAAATTGACGTTCGGCTGATATGAATGGATCGTAACTAGATGAAAACGCTCCATTTCTGCTGAACGAAAAAACAAAATAACATAAAAATCTATTGTCAACAAAAGTGCCTTTCTATAGATAGTTGCCTAAGGCTAAACGCACATAGTGAAGCGGAGAGCACAGCAGCGATGGACGCGAAGAGCAAAGCAGCGAACGTACCTATGTACAGAATTCGCTTAGCTAAAACCGCGCGTAGATCTTGATGTAACGCATATTGTAATAAAAGCCAATTTAAGTACGTGATTAGGTACTTCAAATCTAACAATAAGTCGAGATTTAAGAAAGGCAGATGAACTGAACTTAAAGGATTTCTAAGGAGTTCAATCTCACTATTCCGGATTTACTGTAGCACTAGAACTTACTAAACTACCATAAAGAAGATAATATGGTTAGTTACCCTACTTTAAAATCATACAAGCGTCATCTGTGAGTCAGATAATTAACTTCTCTGTATTGTTGTTTCTTACATATTTAAAGTAAAACCGGCTAATTTTGAATAGATGGAGTATAAACACGATTAGTAAAATACCTTATTGTTTCCAATGCTTCATTGTTTCCCTTCTTCTCTAAAGAATCTCTTAATTTTCCATTTGTAATAATTGAATTTTTCGATTGTCGCATACTTGATGTTCTTTGTAAATTTGTTGTTGTTGAATATTTTTCACGTACAGTTTGTTTTTTCGATTTATTTAATATTGGTGCTTTATATTTAATACGTGCTTGTAATCGTTCTTTTGCCAATAATGTTGTTGTATTATTTGCTGGTGATTTTTGTATACGTTGTTGACGTTCTTTACACCATTCAACATGTTGATCGAATGCTTTCGGACCAAATTGTCGTTCACAATATGGACAACGTTCATTTGTTGTTGTGGTCGTTGTTAATCGTGTTTTCTTTACTGTAGAACGTGACATATCACCTGTTTCTACATATATAAGATGAGTTAATATTAACGTCTAGTGCGGCAATTAGGAGGATTCACCAATATTTACTTACCTTTAATTTGTCGATTAGCTGGAAATAAATTTAAATTTTCCTCAAATTTGTTTAAACATTTTGTTTTATTATTTATCAATTTTTCATTATTATTATTATTAGTGGAAATTTTGACAGTATCGGCTTTTGTACAGCTTTCTTGTCGTTTCAAATAGGTTTTTTGATGGAAATGGGCTAAATCTGTACCTTCAATACGTTGACGTGATGATTCAAATATACGTCGTTTCTTTTGTGATGTTCTCTCACAAATTGGTGCGTGTTTTTTTAATGGTTGTGGAAGAAATGTACGATTACAAGTTGGACATGGTACTAGAGCTTCGTGTTGTACAACACCTTCTGTAATATTAGAATTTAATTTTATAATATTATTATAATTACTATTATTATTATTAATTAATTTTGTAATAAAACTACCTGAATTATCTACCATTGAAAATTTGTGAATTATTGCAAAAAAAAGACAAGATTGTAGTCACATTTGATCACAACTGATTGTTAATTCATTGCACAGTCCTTGGAAATATTTACACTTATTACCATCCTAGGAAGGTCATGTGATTCTACTTTTGTTTAACTACATTTTTTATGATTAACAACATTTTATTTTATTTTTTTTTGTTAAATTTTATTTGTCTGTACAAAGAATTTCGTTGATGAACAATGAAAAGACGCAAAATAACTGAATGAAATTCCATTAATGGATCTTTTAATAATTCATTTTTAAGTATATTTTAAAAATGAGAAACAAGAAAAGATTATATCAATACTTTTTAAAGGCATTGAAGGTGAACTGGTCGTCGCGATGGTAATGAAACAGAATTCGCAATCCTACGCGATATAACTAAATAAGCAATTATTATTGGGAAACGATTATTCAAAGAAAAAGTAGGCCATATGATATAAACAAATAAATAAAGGAATAATAATAATCCGCACAATTCTTTATAAAATAGGGGTTACATTCTATCTGGATCTTCTGTCATTGAATTGGAGTCAGTTCTATTCTGAACAAGTCTCAATCTCAATACAGTTTTCACAGTTTACAACTTCACTGATTAACTGTAATATACCTTAATAATCAGGAGAAACTTATTTATGTAATACGAGTATAACTTGTTTGCAGTTTATAGGTCAGTTATATTTGTTTTTGAAAGGAGAGTAAATGTTTGATAGACTCTTTGCCACGTGGGTGTCTCTTTATTGGACCTGCCAACTAAAGCCCTTCCTCATCTCTCTTCTTTATCGATTGCGGCTTGACTGACTTGTTTTTAGAAGGACTCAGAAGGAGAGACAACATTTTATAGATCCTGTGCCCTGGGCATTGCCCAGTGAGATACCGTCTCAAAAAACTGGGCAAAGTCTCTCCACCAACCCGCCTCTCGGCATGTGCCACTACTTTTCTAGAATTCCCCCTCACTTGCCAGGGAAACTCCTGACAAGGGAACCCACCATCTAAAAATGAGCAGAGTAGCACCAGAGTCTTAACCCTATATTATATCTTTCTACACCTTCCTGGTCGGCAGAACACCACATTGTCTTTCACCCCTTTCGGACCCCTTCCTGGTCTCTTTTCTTCATCTATTGTGGCTCGGTTCTTGACTGACTTGTTTTTGAAAGGAGAGAAAATCTTTTATAGACCTTTTGCCACGTGGGAGTCTCTTTATTGGACCTGCCATCTAAAGCCATTCCTCATCTCTTTTCTTTATCGATTGTGGCTTGACTGACGTGTTTTTAGAAGCAGGGACAATATTTTATAGATTCTCTGTCCAGTGAGATACCATTTCAAAAAACTGGGCAAAGCAGACAGTTGATACAATGAGAGTCCGAAATCTCTCCACCAACTCGCCTCTCGGCATGTGCCACTATTTTTCCAGAATTCCCCCTCACTTGCTAGAGAAACTCCTGATAAGGGAACCCGCCAAGCGCCGCCATCCAAAAATTAGCAGGGGAACACCACCTTCCTGGTCGGCACAGCACTACAGTCTTTCACCCCTTTCGGACCCCTTCCTCATATCTTTTCTTCATCTATTGTATGGCTCTTGACTGACTTGTTGTTGGAAGGAGAGAAAATCTTTTATAGACCTTTTGCCACGTGGGAGTCTGTTTATTGGACCTGCCAACTAAAGCCTTTCTTTTTTTTCCATGGGACCATTGTCGAGTTTCTCATCAGGGGAAAAAAGCCTGTCAAGAGGAATTTCACAAAAAAGAGCTAGATACAGATAGATAACAGAGAGAGAGAGACCGACTTTATAGATAAACACGAAAAATTGATTTCTTATGAAAATTCCATGAAGTGAATACTTAATTATCTTCAATAAAATTGGATCAACTTGACTTTAAAATATTATAACAGATCATTGTCTTAAAGTTAAGTCGTTAAGTCAGAATAAACGAAAGATAAATATTTTTAATACACAAAAACAAGCAAGTTGACACACAAACGAATTCACAATTAACCAACTAAGATAATACACTCTATCTGTATTAGCTTAAACAACTTGACTCAAGTCTCAACTTAACGTAGTCCCTATGCTAGTTTGTATCTTGGTTTTTTTTTTGTTAATTTGCCACAACCAATTATCGTTTTGTTGTTATTGCCATAACTTTCATCGTTTTAAAGTAAAGTCGACCAAAGCAAAATAGACTGAGTATAATTATCTGTATAAAATTATAACAGCTTTCAATCTATTTGTTTATTTGAAATTTTCGGAAAAATAATCTTAATTGTGTTAATTACGTGATAATTATCACTATGTTTAAATTAATGATCAATAGAACCATTAATGCTCTAATTTGGGCAAAAAAATAACGTTAGACTTTATTTATTTATTTTTCATTAAAACCGGCGACTATTAAAAAAGTTTCTCTCCAAAAAAAAATTGTTTAGAAACCATACGTCATGTCATGACAAATTCAGAGGTTGACAAGATAAATTTGTCTCGATATAACGGACAGTTCCTAAACACTCTGACCGTTTTTTGAAAGTTGCTATTAACGATAAACGTCCCCCATTTATTTAGATGAACAACATCTATTCGTATAACACTGTTTCCTATAACACGAAACGTACTGTTTACCGCGTGTTGTGTCCTCGATTTACCTTAAGCCGGACCTGTTCATTAAACAGAAAATTATCAAAATCTATCAGAATTTTCTTCAATAATCTACAGATTTCATACAAATTATCAGAGAGATATCAATTTATTTATGATTTTTCGAATAATGGGCTCAATTAGGTGGCAAAATAAATAGTAGAAGATACGACACACTCCTCCAAAAAGGATACGGATGTGGACTTTTTCGTTGTTGTTATGTGTGCGTATATTTATATATTAATAGATAAAAGTGGAGTTTTATTTTTGGAAAATGGAATTAACGATGAGAAATCATTAAAGAGAAGAAACGACACTACGAAAATAAAACAACAAAAACAAACAACCAAATGATTAGAGTGTAGAAACTAACGGAAGCACTTATAAATATTCATTAATTCTAGATTTATTATTATTTTTATTTAGAAAATATCTTAACAATAATACAAATTGCTAATTAAATTAAAAATAATGGTTTTTTATTTAATAAAAACTCACCCTCCTCATCCATAGCTGTCATCGGTTTTGGCAAAACCACCACCTTTGTTTTCATATGTTTCCAAGACAACAACGATTTAAACATACCGTCCAAGGTGTATTGAATTACGTCAATTATATACACCTTTTGTTGTAATTTGATTATTTTGTTGTTAATTTGTCTCACTCGAAATTGTTTGTTAAGTTGTTGCTCGATGAATTTTTACAGATGAGTGTTCTAGACCAATTAACGAGAAGTCAAGTGTCTTGTCGGGACAACAGAAGCTAAATTTATGCCATGAGCCGGATGTATAAGATCGTCTCTTAACTTATTATGTTTATAGAATATAAGTGGATAGATTTTTCTGTATGGTTATTTGATCAAACTTAAGGGTGGTAGTAGTTTTGGGGTGTTGTCTTAAAAGTTTCTCGCCAGCGGGAGTCTAAACAAATCAAAGGAAAAATATGTATTGAACTTATACTAAATCTATTCTAATTTGGTCGACATGACTTTGAATTTATAAAGACTAGTTTGCGCCTTTTATAGAATCGGTAAACAATACTTGTCTTAGATTTTGTTTAGAATCGTTTCTTTTTGTAGATTTTTTGGTACTTTTATTATCGTTTTTACCACTTTATAGTCAAGTTGACAACGTTAAAATAGCTGAAATAACATTCTTTTATTAAGAAAATATTAGAATGTAACTCTATAATTTCTCAAGAAACGTAAAGTGTCTTCCTACGCATTATTAATGTGGGAAGATATCAAAATACTAAAAAATAACAATATTGCATTTTACATAAATAATTATAACAGATAACGTAATGGTATTTCTTATCAATTTTTAAGTAAATTAACATTTATCAGTTCTACAGTGGAATACGCGATATATTCCGAACCTGTGGCATATTGACTGGTATGTGTCCCAGTTTGTGAATGTAGGCCCCAAAAAATTACACAAAACTTAACATTTCATGTCTTTTTCATCTTAAATTTCCAGATATGTGCAAAAAACTGATCAATCTTGGGCCCCTTACGAGTTTGGGCTTGTGTTCTGTGGAACCCATGGAACCTTGCTCACTACGCCACTGGATATATTTGTTTTTTTTTATATAACTATAAAAGTATATAAAGCTACATTTAGTAACGAATATAATAAAATCGATAATATAGGAATCTGTAGTAAAATCGATAATATGACGCCAGATGGACGGGAAGAATAATTTTATTCAATTCCACTGAACTCTATACATAACTTTCTGCTGTATGCGCCGCCGCGCTGAAACATCATTTTGATGACGATTTCTATGTGTTTTCCGGAACAAACTGCTTCACTGATTGTGATTTTGACTTGTAATATGAATACGGTAGGTATTTCTTTGTAGGAAAACAACAAATTTTAACACTTTTTCTTTTAAATTTTATTTAAAAATCAATTGTATTAAAGTAACAACAATAACAACAACAAAATATTGAATTTTGTTTATTGCAATTTTCTGACTACTTGAAGCTTGTTGATGATGTTCAACAAATTGAATACGTCCCTGTACTTCCGGATAAATTGGTGATTGTCGATTTATATAAAATTCAACCACATCAACATCAATTAAATCTTGTGTTTGTTTATCAAAACTGTTATTTTTTAAAATATAATGACCATCACCACCATTCATTAAAAAACTAGTTGATATCACATTATAAATACGATCTGATATTAATGGTTGATACATTGGTATTTTACAATCACTACCACAACGTACTTGTACTGATACAACTCTGGACCCAGTTGGTTTTGTACGATCATAAATTACATGTAAACCGGAAACTTGTAAAAATTCACCAAATGATGTCTCACCATTACTACGTATACCTAATTCTAATGTTTTCATCAAATCTCTACCATATAATTTAAATGTGATGATTTGTGATTCAAATGGTATAGCACCGATTAATTCACCACGTGTTATATTGCCATTAAATATAAACGGATCAATGGTATTCCTTATAGCACCACCATTATATAAAGCTATTGGATAATCAGTCCAACCATTACCGGTCGTTAAAGTTGCCATATAATACACAAAAGAATCACTGATTAAATTACCAAAATTACATTCAATTTTGCGACATTTATTATTAGTTGAATCTAAGATAACACGTGATTTACCAATCACTTTTTTATTTAAATCATCAATATCTTTACGATATTTCTCTAATAAATCTAAAACATCACTATCTTGTGGTATTTTAGAATCTAATAATTCCGGTTGTCCATCAAATTCAATCAAATCACCATTTCTATCAAATGTAACATTCAATCTACCTAGATATTTGGTGTAAGCGTACGCTTGAACTACTGGTACTTTTTTACCATTATCTTGTACGATAACTTTAGGATATTGATCTTCTGGTTGTTCTTGATCCGGTGCTGGACCATTCCATAAAAACGTATTCGTATGTCCACCAATAACAACATCAACTAATTGTATTTCTTTTGCAATTCTTTTATCCATTTCATAACCAGAATGTCCTAATACTATTATTATTTTAACACCATTACGATCTAATTTCTCACTTTCATTACGTATTGATTCAATTACATTATTAAAGATAACATTATCAGTTTGTGATATGATTTTTGTATCTTCAGTTAAATGACCAATTATACCGATTTTATAACCGTTAATTTCTAGAATTGTTGATTTTTTGATGATTTGTAATGATGGTTCTTTAGTAAAATCTAAATTTGCCGCTACAACCGGTGTTGTTATGTTGTTAATAAATGGTGCTAAACCTGCTACACCCAAATCAAATTCATGATTACCCAAACTCTATAAAACAAAAGAGAAATTGTAGAAACGTAATCCGTACTTTAGTAAAAAAGTGAGTTAGTGTAGTGTAGAGTGTTAGTGTTTTGTGAATGAATTGGTATGCAACGCATGACGAGCAATCGCAAGGGGTTCAACTAAAGGGTGATGGAATTGTGATTGATGATCTCATACAAATCAGTTATAATGATGAGACTTTGGAAATGGCAGTTTAAGGCCTAATGCACACTGAATTTTGTTCCAATTAATTGTAGATCTAAATTGAGGCTTAACGTCAATTTAAACTTGATTAAAATTTGAAAAATGTGAGGGAAATCTCTGCAGTTGATTGTTTTTGATTGATAATTTCATTAAGATCAATTATGATAATTATGGAATTGACAGCTTAAAGCTTAGTGCACACTGAATTTTCTTATATTATTGTCAACAATTAGTTTCTTCAGATTTGACTAATTAAGAGATGAAATTTAACTTTATTCTCCATAAAAGTCGAAAAAACTCACAATTCAACCACCCGGACTCGAACCTGGCTGTCCAACTTGCCGGGCAAATTGTGTCACCAATTCCACTACGTAAGAGAATCATTTATTTTGAACTGTTTATACTATAAGATCTCAAATTAAACGAATAATTTGAGATTGTTTGAAGACCACTGATTTTATCATTTATACGTGGATTTATTGTAGGATTGCGTATTTAATTTTGATTGGATTAAACATTCCACAATCGTTTTATTTGCAATCGAATTTTTGACGTAATCATTTCAATTATTATTGGATTTTATGCAGTACAATCAGTTTTTTTTTAAGGTAGGTTGTCGACATTTTCAATGAATATTGCCCAAATTAGTACAGGGTTGTACTTATCTATTTTTTATGTGTGTGTTTTTTAAAGACTTCTTGGATGTTTTGTAGGCGATATAAAATGAAAGTTAATTGTGTAACGAGTGGGTAAAGTAGACAATCAAACGGTGCTACTTTCACCAATTAGATGTAAATGGAAAGTGTTTGCTAGTAATACCGTTCTCTCTCTAACGTGTATGTCATGTGACTTACGTTACTAGCGTCTTTATTGGTTTCATTCGTTGAATTTGAGGCATTGTTCTATTTCTATCTCACTCTCTCTTTACACTTAAATATAAACAGATTGAAATAACCGAATAGATGATGGTACAGAGTGAGAAATCAGTTTTCCAGCTTAGTTGTTATTTAGAAACATACTGATTTCCCTACTCGTTATACAATATACTGTTACATAATCACATTATTGTTTAAAAAAAAAATGTATTGTTATCGCCCCACCTGCCCTACGGTTATATTTTAACCTTGATACTATGTAATCATTATAAACGGTTTTCTGCGAAATTTAAGGCATACACACAATCCGGAACTAACAGGGACCGGTTCATCTTCCTAATGTTATTGTTGATCTTATTTAGAATTGCCATATCTTACTTGAACATAAGAGTCATTTTGCGTCGTCATACACTTAAATTCTACTCTATGATAATGGTAGGTGGGGGACGCTTAAGTCGCCACTTTGGAAGTAGGAGGCGCCCAAATACTTGACCTAGTTGAATTCCGTTTGAAGGAGGCCGGTTTTATTATTTTTTAGGTTTCATAAAATGTAAAAAACGAAGTATTTTTGTTTTTAAATAAATAAATAAATATTTAAATAATACACCGATATTTGAATAATTAAACATTTCCAAATATAATATTTTGTTATTGTTTTGATAAGAAATTTATGCGTGTCCCATTCCCCAATCAGCACACGTGTTTTTATTACCAAAACAACAAAAAAAAAAAAACCGAATTCGTTAATGAACTAGCATTATTTAACAATTTAAAAGTTCAATTATTTCTAATGGGAATTTAATGACTTCCCAAAAAATTAATGATTGAATTGTTGTATACATACATACTACATACCATAACATCTGGTTGTAATAAATTAATAAAATCGGCACATATTTTCCATTTATGTACACTAAACCATGTTGTACCTGTATACGTATCACCAGCATTCAAATATAAAACTTTACGTTTATTTAATAAATTTTCAGTTGATAATTGCCGGTATTTACGTATTTCATGAGCAACACGTGCAAAACCACCAACACATTGATTATTATTATTGATTATCGATTTTCGATTATTTTTTAATGATTTATTTGGTTTACATGTACCAGAACTAGGGGATGTTTCTTCAAAACGACCATGCATATCATTATTGTGTAAAATTAATAATTTCAACAAATTATCATCATTATTATTGTTATCATCAGCAATAATACACGGTATTATTATTATTAAAACTGATGATAGTAGAATTTTTCGGAAAAACAACATTTGTTATTAGTTTAAGAAAAAGAAAAAAAACAACAAATTGTTAACAATAAAGAAGGTTGTTAATAGATGAAAGACTTCATCTAGACTGACACCGGTTGTGTAGAGCCGATGAAATTATGTGGCAATGACGATATAACAATTTTTTTTTTTTATATATAATTATAAATAAAACATACAGATTAACAATAATACTGTACAAATAAGAGAGAGATAGAATTACATATTGTTTATTACAATTGTAAATTTGACGAAAAATTTGTTTAATCAATAATTCTAATAGTTAATTTGTTATATAGTTTTTTTTTTGTTATTTTAATAAGTTTAATTAAAACCTGGAATTTTTTGCATAATTTTATTTCAATTATAATTAAAGATAAAGCATTTTATAAAGATAATTTTTTTTTATTTATTTTTATTATACAAAAAATTATCAAAATATAATGATTAAGTATATAAGAATTCGTTATAGTGAAGCAAAAATGACTTGACTAACACCGCCGTAGCGTTATACACCATGCGCCGCGATTTCACGCTAATCGACTGCGCGACATCTATCGAAACGTTGGCCAACATTGTAAAACAGGAAAATATTGTTTGTCTTTTAAGTAGGCTATTATAGTTGCTTACTGCATTGCCAGTATGCTACAGCAAAATGGGTAAATAACAGAAAGCAGCGACACTACCCACTCTCATATCCTCCATATGAGTTAGAACGATATAAAGAGAAACTGGTCAGTTAGAAGTGTATGAATATCGGTTATTCCTCCATTAAACAACTCAGTGTCAATTTCTAATGAGTCAAGTTGAAATTGCTCAACTATAAGAAGAAGTAATTAGAAAAACGTGTGTCTAAGGTTGATTACAAGAAAGTACTGACGGAAAAACGTATAAACAAATAGAAACGAAACGGTGAATTAATATCAAAGTGAGAACTAAATAAATGAAAAGACGAATACCTGAATCCGGAAAATGTTAAAATTCCCAACCGGGATTCGAACCCAGGCCTTCATTTCGCGGCATATAGTTGGTCTAGCATGACGATAAGCTGCGCGAGCAAAGGGGCCTCCGGTTCAAGTCCCGGTTGGGGATTTGAACATTTTTCGGATTTGTCTTTACATTAATTACCTTCTATCTGGAGGGAGATAGATAGAAGAATTCTAAGTTGGTTATAGAAACGTAAAAACACTCATATTGACCGTTCGTTAAGTCAAGTTGTGTCAAGTCGATTTTGTTTCACTATAATTGTCATTTAATTCCGCTGTTTTACGCCGATCCTGATACCATTAGCTGATTTTAAAACAATTTCCACAGATAATTGTAAATTATGTTGTGGTTTAGCTGGTAATAATTCAAAATTCCTTATAATTTTCGAAATTACACTCTTCATTTCAAGCATTGCAAATTTCTGACCTACGAATTACAATTATTTTATGATTAATCCAATGATTACCAAAAATTAAAACTTACCAATACAGTTACGTGAACCTGCACTAAACGGTATATACGCATACGGTGTACTATTATCATAATTGTTGAAACGTTCCGGATTAAAAGTGTCCGGATTTTCGAAAATCTCCGGATTACGAT